>JAQGAO010001519.1:0-23940 GCA_034697705.1 Ommatoiulus sabulosus | reverse complement strand
AATTATGCAACGCTGAGCAACTTTCTAATTCGAAGTTTTGCTCTATCTCCTACGGTTTAGATATTAAACTCGCATGCGCCATGAAAATGCATATGACCTGCTGCGGGTGTTTTGACAAGGTTTTTGGAATCCTCGCATCACGTTCTGTTCATTTATTCTCGGCACATTTTACCTAACAGCAGTGGTTTGAAAGATATTTGGAAGGCCCAGACATCTGGTTCACCCTGTATACATGTATGATATTTAAATACAAAAAACAATTGGTTGTAGGAAAGTTTACAACTTTTTAAAAATAATTGTTTTCCTGGTATATGTTTACAGAAAATTTCACACTGAATTTTTGTGTGCAAAAGTCTTCTAAAATCCCCTTCTGTAAATGGTCCAAACATAAGTTCGTACCTATAGTGATTTTAAACCTGGGACCTTCTTCGAGCCTGAATATGGTAATTCTCTGCACTCAAATTTCCTCATTGGTTTTGGAAATTTATGAAGTAAAAGAATAATAAGCTAAAGTATTTTTATGGCACAATAAAAAGTTACCTAATGTAAACTGTAATATTACTTAAATAATTGCTAGAGTGTTATATTAAATAAACTTCAATAATTATTAAAATATACACATAATATTATCCAAATTATTATTGCAAATTTGTCCAAAACAACTTGACTAAGCACATCATTTAATACATGAAGTTTTACGTTTTCTTAGTTTAAAATTTCTGTAGGAATGCAGCCAATCATTTTTTATATTTTTGATTTGAAGTCAAAGTTTGATCATTTAGCCTCTGCGCTAAACATTTTCAACTAACTTCTTAAAACTACCAGCTTCTTAGTATAAAGAGCCCCGTACACACTAGCAAAAAACTCAAAAACGTTTCTAGAAAACTATCTGAAAAAATATTTTTTGCTTACTTTTTTGAGAAACTAACCAAAAATTAAAACCAAGTTTTTCTTTCCCGTCGAGAGTCATCTTATCAAAATTGTGCAACTCGCACGTGCCAAGGCGCTTATTTAGCTAGCAAAGGGTGAAGACATAGACAAAAGACTCGTTTTCAACACACCATTGTCTGGCTGGAAAGTAATGGCCATCATCTAACAATTATTTTCGCATCATTTCAGGTTTCTTCAGGCGCAGCATCACAAAAAACGCAGTCTACCAGTGCAAGTATGGCAACAATTGCGAGATCGACATGTACATGCGGCGGAAATGCCAAGAATGTCGACTAAAGAAATGCCTCAAAGTGGGAATGAGACCAGAATGTAAGTATTTGGATTCTTGTTTACGGTACTGTGGCCAAATTTGTAGTAGCCGCTTTTTACAAAGGCTTCTGCAAAGTTCAACATGATGATGTTCCAAATGCTTGTTCGTAACAGCATGTATTTGAGGAAAATCCAATTTTTCTAGTGTGGATCAACTGTTAATAGACTGTAATGGCGGTCCAGAAAACAGTATTAAATTTTGCAAACAATCATTATCATGGACAAAAATGGCAAACATCCAACATTACTGTCAACAAAGTTACAAACGCCCAAAAGTTACTGATATAAATGACGATGGTGTCTGCCTCTGGTGACATTGCAAAATGTTGGATGATTAAAAAATGGGCAACTTTTTTGTAATTTGCTAATTACAAAGGAACGTTTTTGAACATGGAAAGTGGAATGTTACTGAATACTGACAAGAAAATTTTAACCAACCAAAAGGATCATAAATGATTATCATGCAACTTAATAAATTTTTATCAAATCTATTGAAATATGTTATATCTCAAATAATTTTTCATTTGCCTCACAGGTGTTGTACCAGAATATCAGTGTGCAGTGAAACGAGAAGCCAAACGTGCCCAAAAAGACAAAGACAAACCTAACAGTACAACAAAAGACAGAGCAGCTTCACCAGACCCCATCAGGACGACAGAGATCCGGAAGCCACCGCTTGATAATGGCGCCAACGACGGCGAGCTGACGGTCGAGGAGGAGGAACTTATTCAGAGGCTTGTCTTCTTTCAAGAAGAGTTCGAATCACCATCCAGTGACGACTTGCAAAAAATAACAGTAAGTTGTCATCCTATCGTTGTTAAAAGGTAAAATTGTTACAGTTAAATTCAATCACTTTTCTTTTCTTAAAAGACTGAATAATTTTTTTAATAAACCAATACTTTCCCCCCCAAACTTCATAAAATCAAAAGATTTCTAAAAAAAAAGTATATTTATAATTATATTAATGTTACTGATGTATTTCTTATGGGTTTGATTATTCATGTTAAATGAATTTCACTTAATCATAAGTTAATATTACTCCTGAACTATCAAAGGTAATCAAGAAATACCCTGAAACATCCAAAATCATCAAATATCATCTTTAAAATAAGACACTTTCGTCCAATAATCCTAAAATGGTCACCCCATGATTGGAACAAGTAAACATATTCTCAAAATGTCTGATCATTTCTCAAGGAATTTATGCCAAAGACAGTCGAAAGTCTGACAACAGTTTGAACATTTGAACCAAAATTCCAAAAAGCTGATCCAGGAGTGGAAATGTTTTGAATGCGCTCAAAGAAGTAAAGCTGATATGCAAAACCCAAGAATCCGAGCATTGTTCCTTTGACTGATGTTTCATGCTTGCCACTTTGAGCATTTGCGTTAACTTCTTAATATTATGTTCTTTAATGTTTGCTTGATCAAAGCACTCGAAAGTGGCTTTCAGAGTTGATCATCTGAAGAAATTGAGCATTACCAACATTAAAAACTGCTTTTCATCCTACTGCTTATAATCTGCCCAATGACATTTAAAACTTATTCAACTTGACCAATTCTATTTTGTTCTTCCTCAGCATTTCCCCCCACTCGGGGACGATGGCGAAAGCCGCTACAAACACATCACGGAGATCACCATCTACACAATTCGGCTGATTGTGGAATTTGCCAAGCGCGTGCCCTGGTTCGACACTCTGCAGAGGGAGGACCAGATTACGCTTCTGAAGGTAATCCTTTCTGTCCTGGACTCGGTTCAGACATTTTTGCTGCTGCTTTTTACTTACCATGGACGTTTCGGTTTTGCAGGCCTGCTCCAGTGAGGTGATGATGCTAAGGACGGCAAGACGATATGACATCTCCACGGACACCATCGTGTTTGCCAATGACCAGCCGTACACCCGCGAAAACTACAACAGTGCCGGTCTGGGCGACTGCACCAATGCCATCTTTCACTTCTGTAGGCAGATGTGCCTGATGAAGGTGGACAATGCGGAGTATGCTCTCCTCACCTCGGTTGTGATATTTTCTGGTAAGTTTTCTTGCTGCACAGCATACCCCGCCTCCTGCTGTTCATGGAAGGTATCAGTCGCTGTAAATTTTGCAGCGGTTTGCGAAGTCCTTAGCCATGTTTCGCCAAACCACGTTTCTTTGAAAGGAACTGCTTTTTCTTGAGATATGCCAGTTTTCTAAACGAATGACGTTTTTATGAGGTAAACTGCCTTTTCTTTAGACAAACTATGTTTTCTCGAAAAATAACTCGGTCTTTCTCAAGTAAACTAGAATTTTTCATGAGTCAACCAAGTTTTTTTTACCTTGCGAACCACTTTTTAGTGAGGTGAACCATGCTTTCTTGAAAGGAGAGATGTTTCCTGTATGCTAACCACAGATTTTCTCTAGGTGCACGTTGTTTCAAGCGCTAACCTGCTTTCCTTGTGAGGTTCAATTTTTTTTTTCTGGAGAGGAAAACAATGCTGTCTCAAGATTAACAACTTTTCCTTGAGATGACTCACGTTTTCAAGAAATGCTTATTCTCACAGAGCATCTGCTTGTTTTTTACTCTGAAACCATGACTTTAACTTTTCCAAATATTCACAGAATAAAAAAACAATTGTTACGGTTTTTAGACCAACGCAAACTGCATTTCTAAATTTACATAGAATCCTTATGGGCCTCTCTTTATGCACTTCTTAAGATTTCTTTAATAAACTCCACCACCATTCTGAAATTTAATCCTCTTTTAATAAAGTAAATCTTGCCAAGGATAGTTACAATTTTGCACTAAGACTTTCGTAATGTACAGCAAGCCATAGTGCGTTCTTCCGGAAAATTTCTTACGTGAAGTATTTTTGATCAAATTTTAGAACGCCCTAACCTTCTGGAGTCGGCGAAAGTGGAGAAAATACAAGAAATGTACCTGGACGCTCTACGGAAGTACGAGATTAGGCACCGGCCTCGAGGTCACCTCATGTTTGCCCGGCTGCTATCTGTGCTCACCGAGCTGCGCACCCTGGGCACCCTCAACTCGGAGATGTGCTTCTCGCTGAAGCTGAAGAACAAGGAGCTGCCACCCTTCCTGGCCGAGATCTGGGACATCAACAGCTAGGAGGCGCCACCCTCTCACCAGCACACCCAAGAAGCCGATCCCCTTCTACCCCCCACAAACCTTCCTCCCTTCTATCCCATGGGGGGTCGGCCCCTCTCCGGCACGCTTGCAATTCGTGGCCCCTTCGGACGTGCCCACCTTTTTACTGTACATTTTCTCTCGACCAAAGCCAGTGTGGAGACGGCCTCGTCTTTGTACCTGAGGGCGGCCGGGCCGCTGGGGCGCCCCCTGGCACCTCTACTCCCCTGCAACGCACAAGCACTGACTCGAGTGAAGTGAAAATATGTCGGTAATCATGATATGAAACTACGAGGGGCGCTGGTTGGGGCTTGCCGAAGTAATCCGAAGAGCGCTCTGGAAGGGAATGGGATCCCCAAGATTTCAAAGAACCACCGTCGAATATGACGGGATACCCCCAGATACCATTTCAAGGGAACTTGAAAAGTCCCCTTGAAATGTCTGGAAAAGTCGAGGAAGAATAATTTATTTTGAAAATGTCAGGGATTTGCTGTTTTCAACTGTTTCGAGGATATATTTGCATGACTTCCAACCTTTCCCTGTACAAATTTACAAAACTTTCAACATTTTCTGAAAACAAATGTTTTCAAGCTTTTCAAAAATTTTCAAAATTATCATTTGTAAAGTTTTGCAAGATTTGGATTACTTTCCTATTCATTATTATAAAATAATTTATCATAGGCAGATGTCAATTTTGACATTGACTTGGTCAGAGAAATTTATTTAAAAACCTGAAAAAATCAGAGAAGTTGAATATGAAATTTCTGGGGGAACCCTGGAGTATACTTGTATCTCGACTTAGTGAAGATTGTAGAGAAAGTAAGTTCTCAGAAGCTCTAATTTTTAGTTGAAAGTAAATATCTCGAAGTGATATTACTTTTTGCTTAAGTTCCCAGGTGTAATTTGTTAAGTTTTGGGATCACTTACTATCATTGTGAAATGGGCAAAACAACCAAAATTCCACATAATTTCAAGGATGGTAACCTTAAAAATGTAAACGTGAAAACTCACATATGGTAAATACACTTATGCAATTATGAGTAAATATCAAA
Organism: Ommatoiulus sabulosus; assembly: GCA_034697705.1. Lineage (NCBI taxonomy): Eukaryota > Metazoa > Arthropoda > Diplopoda > Julida > Julidae > Ommatoiulus > Ommatoiulus sabulosus. Next base: position 18,507 of record JAQGAO010001519.1, on the reverse strand, counting down.
TTCATAAAAAAGCTTATATTGTATGTTGCTGCGCAAGCCACGCAGTAACCTGCAAATATTTCTACAGTAATTTCTAGGAAAGTAAACCTGAAAATGTGATTATGAATGAACGTCAAATTATGAAAAACAAATCCAAAATCATGAAAATCTGGGATGCTATTGGAGACAGTTTGAGTACATATGGTGCGTTCAAGATTTCTGAAACTGGGGATCCCAATGTCCATTGCTGGCTTCTTCGGCGTCTCATAGATGCGGCTTTATGGAAGGCCCCTGCTTTGGGGCGGTGAAAGATAGCTTCGTACCTCTCGGAAGTGCTCCCGCAAGCAAAATGGATGCCGGTTCCTGGCATAGATATACGGAGCCGGAGTAGCTTCCGAGCTTCCTCGGCATTTTTCACTGGCCCTTGTCCCCTCTGCCGAGTGGCCGCGGATGATGACCACCCATTGTTTCGCGACCTGGATCCAGGACTTAATGGCTCGCCCTCGCCAGCTTCGATCTTCTCCAATCAAATTTCTATTCGCTCCGTTGCCTCCGCTAACCGTTCGGGAGTATCCAACGTAGGTTTGGCACCATTGTCTGTAGGTACATTTATTCAATTTGACAGATTTATGTATATATGAGGAATGAAAACACGCCCCCTACCCCTGTCCCAAACCCCCAGTGTTTACTTACTTTTTGGTCCCATCCAGCAACCCAATTCCCCTGTTGCCGTGTACATTTGTAGCGCTACGTAGCGGAAGACGTAAGAAAAATATAGGTGGAATGTCCGGGAAAATAGTACAGAGCCCGAGTCGGCTGCGCGAAGTTTTCGTGCGGTGCATTCAGAAGCGGAGAACGCGACTCGCTCCTCGGGGATCAATGAGCATCAAGCCGAATTTTTGTGAGCTTTCAGTTTTTCTACTTTTCCAGAAAGATTTTCTCTGAAAATTAGCCAAACGTTAGTGGCTTTTGTTCCAGAACTGGAAGTTTGGAAAGGTTTAGCAACAGATCCTTTGGGCAAACTAAGTTTTCAGAAATGTTTTAAAAGTTTTTTTTTAAAAAAAAAATCTTCAAAAAAAGTTGTTTTCGACTCATGATTCTCGGCTTTATGTAGCAGTTTTCAACAAGAAATCTTAAAATGATAGTAATGATGAAGGAATTTTTAATACTTATTCGTAACTGATTTTCCCAAATGTAGAATCGTGTCTTACAAGATTGTTTTAAAAAGATTGGAAAAAAATTCAAAAGATTTTGATTTTGTGTAAATGGAAAGTTTCCGTTCTATGAAATGGAACAGTTTAAAAACGTAAATTTTTTAATTACAATGTCGTAATGTGAAAATATTTTTAATCATGTAAAGAAAATTGACAATTTTCCATGTTGAGGAAAAAAATTGTTTCCTAGTAAGGTATTTATTTTTTAAATATCCAAAGTTGCTTTCGCGATTTCTAGTATTTTAGAAATATTTAGCAAAATAATTCATTATTTACCACAACTGTCAGGCTTGTCTTAAGAAATTTCTGGCATTTTTTTCCAACATTACTCCTACGCAATCATTTATTTCCCAAAAGCGAGGATCTGATGCAAAACATCCAACTTCTTTACGGGAAAAATTGTTAAAGGTTTTCTAATCGTAAGAAAAAATCTTTCTTGGAAGACCAAGAAAACTTCCAAAACTTTTCTACCGAAACGTTTTTACGAAAGTAAAATTTACCAAAAAAATCGGTGAAATTGTTGCCAGCTCTGCTTCTCGCCCCAGCAGCTAGGAACCTGGCCCGCGTTCGCCGCTTCCGGAGGTCCCGCCTTTCGTTTTTTCAACCTCTGGGAAATATTTTTAAGTTTCATGGAAATGTGCCTTTTTGATAACCTCTATCAGGGGCAGTGGGCTATTGCGACCAAAGAGATTTCACATCTCCTCACTCAACGTTCACGCATTCGTTAAGCACTAAGCGCCGTCGTAAACCCCAGGCTCGTGACTGGAGCAACTGTAGCAGCTCCAGGAACTTCGCCGAATTGTTTTTTTCTTGTCTTTTAGGGAGAATTCTGAGGTCTTTGCAGTGGTGCCGAATTAGTTCTTCGTCAAAAACTACGCACGGCATCGTATATTGCTATGTGCACCGCAGACTGTCGGATTCAAATACACGTACTTTTGAATTTTTGATGCAAGAGCTCTTACGTAGACAAATTTCATGTTATTTATTTTTGAATCATCAGGATGGCGAACTCGAGCTGCTTTATAGTTGACATTAAGAGTAAGTTTTTGTCATGGAATGTTAAGTGCTAAACATATTTTAAATATGTTCGTCGAATTAACAAGAATTGTGAATGTTTATAAATTTGTATTTGTAAATTACCAAGTACTAGGAAAATTGCATCAATGTTATGAAAAACTGGCATCTTTTTTAATGAAATTGTAATTTTTTTCTTCTTTCAAATGTCAGTTTTTATACAAGAATTGCGTAGTATTTGGAAAACTGCAGTTTTAATAGAAAATTTGAAAAATTACATAGTTTTTTAGAAGAGAGATTATCTTGACTACGTAGACTACGTAAAGAACGGACAATCTGTAGTCTAGTATGTTGTTTTTGTTTTTTTTTTAAAAAATTGAAAAGTTATCCAAGTTCAGACACTCCTAACTAAACTTTTGCAAAGGAATCATTTAAATTGTCACTTTGAGAAACGAAAAAGTGGAATCCATCTACTGCTTCAATGTCAACAGAAAAGCATCACGTGTTCGTCGTGAGCCAATTGCCATCTTCGTTCTGTGGAAACCATTTGATGGACTCTGTCGGCACCACAGTGGATAGCCTCCACATCTCCTAAGAAGTATTTCCATTACCAGAAGTCCTTTGGTCGCTTCCTCGCTCGCCCAATCCTCCTCACCATGCTAGGTTCCACCTCACCAGCGCTAACTCTTCGGGTTTTGCGCTTCGTTTTTGTTTTTTCCTGTACATATTCTAATCAAACGACAACTCGACGTGCATCGCAATTTGCATAATCGCACTTTTTGGATTTCGGATTGCTCGTTGCAAGCCAATGGTTCGTTCGTTTCCTCCTTTTTTTATGCTACGGAGTAATTTTTTAAGTTGAATCGTTTTTCACCAATCAGGTTTTTAAAAAGAGCATTTGTTTTAACCTTTTTCGTCTTTCCCCAAATCCCATGTATTTTATCCCAAATTTTTAAGTTTTTTTTCGTCCCCACCTCCGTCGTTGTTCGGAACATACAAAAAAACGTAACAAAGATACGCTTGTGGAAAACAAAAAAAACGTGTAAAAAATCCCAGGTTTAAAAAAAATACCCAGGAAAAAAAACTAAAAAACTACATACGGAGAAAGAGAGTATATATTTATTATTGAATACATATAGGATCAATGTGATAATATAGAATTTTATCGGTGAATTATAGACTGAATTATAAGGGTACAAGGGGAAAAAACACGGTTGAGGTTTTTATTGGTTATGTTTAAACTCGAAAGAGCCAATACTAACAGTGCGTCATATTATGTATGCCCAATTGTACAGTTAAATGTTTAAAAAAATGTTTTATTCGGTTGGCCTCCTGGCGGCCAATTGAGCGGGGAATTTGGCCCGATAAAAGAGTGCTAATTTTTGTTTTTTCCCTTCCCAATCCCTGATATATCGACATCGCTACAGCAGACCAAGCCTCGCTCGACGTTAAGTGACAACAAAGAAATGAATTCCAAACAAATTGCCAATTCAACAAAATGCCCAAGTTAACTAAATTTCCGAAAAGTTATAATCATGCGTTTATTAAGAATAGTGTTTAAACTTCATGTCTGTCAGATTTAGATTTGTTCACGAAATCATGTTGAACAAAATTTATAAACCCAATCTCAAATCCCAAGTTTTACCTATTTGTATTGCAAAACTGCTATTTTCCAGAAAATGTTGCTCCCTAAACTCATGATTTTGGCGCCTGGTCTGCTCTTACCCTTATCCTTGCCTAAATCGATGTATTTTTGTCTGCGGCCTGCATTAAAATCCGTCCACGAGAGGCTCACATTTGCCCCGCTAACAATAAGAAATTTATTTTTCTGAAAGGTTCACCAATTGCGATCGTTTTAGCTCGAAAACTGCTTAAGAAACGCTGGAAATTGGAATACTTTGACTTCAAAGATTGCTGGCCAAAAATGACTGAAGACAATTAATCTACTGTGACTCAAGACAGCTTAATCAGCTAAACTGACCAACTTAATTCATGAGCTTTGAATGAATGATGACATTGTCCTGAAGTGCCAGCTGACATTGTGATGTTAGGCTTTGCATTGCAGCATTTCTTGATAGAATGGGCTGACGCTACAGGACAGTTTCATTTGAAGTGACTAATGAAAAATTTGTTAAACTGATAAAATTAAATGCAGCCTTTTTTGAAATTACTGCTGGCGGTCTTTTGATGATTCTCAAAGACGTCTTGAAGTCTTTTGAAGATTTGCAATGATTGCAGGAAGTCTAGATGATTTTCAGTATGCTTTTTAATGACTGAAGGTAAATCTATGGTAATTTGCAATGACTGCGGGCAGTCTTTTTGATAAGTTGCAATGACTGCAGGCAGTCTTTGGATGATTTACAATGACTGCAGGCAGTCTTTTGGGTGATCTTGAATGACTGAAAGAAATTCTTGATGATTTCCATTGACTGCTGGCAGTCTTTAGAGGGTTTTTAATGACTGAAAGAAATTCTTGATGATTTTCAATAACTGCTGGCAGTGTTTTGATGTTTTGGAAATTCCAGTGAGAATTTCACTGACGATACACAATGACCAAAATAATTTCAATGACTGCTGTTAGTCCTTGGATGTTTTCAATGACTGAATAGCGAAGACAATCTTGATAATTTTCAATGACCGAAAGAAACCTTTATTTAATTGTAGTTTTTGAATGATTGTCAATTACTGGAAGAAGTTTTGACGCAGAACTACGTTTTTCTCCGACTTAAGGGGTAGTCTTGGAGTTTCGGATGTCCTAAAAATGTCCGATGCTTAAATTGCTGTTATGTGACGTTCCAGACAAATATTACACAACTTAGGGCAATTTAGGAAAATATGCTCAGGTGTCTTTTTGGTGATTGTCAATAACTGCAGGATATTTCTTGAAAAGGTTTTCAATGACTTTAGACAATCTTGGTGATTTTCAATGACCGAAAAAACTACCGATGACTTCCTTGACTTTCTTGGCAGTTTCTCAAGGTTTCCGAACAAGGGTTGCATGGCAATACCCAAGCTGGAACGAATCGCGATTTTGGTGACTTCATTGCCTTTTTGTTGATTTCGCAAATAGTTTATTGACAAAACGTCTGTTTGTTAGTTGAACCTTCATTGAACTTTGTTTTCCTTTTTTTGCGCAATGTTTGTAAGCTACGTTTTTTATGTTATCATCGTTGTTTTATTTCTGCTTTTTCGAGTCTATGCTCGAACCACCATTTGTTACCAAGCACCGTTCATTTCGTTTTGGCTTTTTAGCTCTGTTAACCCTGTCTTCCCGCACCAGTTTTGCAAAGTTGCCGCACAGATGGCACCACCACAACGTGCAATCCCCTCAGATAATGTCGTCGCTAAGATTTCCGGGTAATGGTGTCTTCGGGCTGATTTCTCTGAACCTTCAGAATTGTGTTGAGTTTACGATCATGTTCACATCGCTGCCATCTTTATTCCTTCTTTTGTAGGGTGTTTATAAAGTTGAGCTTGTTTCAAACCTACGATGCAGTAAAATATCCGAAACAGATGTTAATGCAAACTATTCTTGAAGAGAACACTTCATTTGGTGTAAAGTCATTTGAAGGTATGCGCATTCTTTGGTATAGCTAGTTAGGATTAAAATGTTTAAAATATTTTGAATTGTTGATCAATTTGTATCACTTCATGTTGTGATCCAACGAACGATCGTAAGTTTGAAACCCTCGATCAATACAAACTTAAAGTCACTGATTCTTGTCCCTGTTAAGATTTTGAAAGGAAAATTGTTCATTTTCAGTTCTGACTGGTCTCATCCTAACCTACATAAGCAACATCTGCAAATTGAAAACTTATGTAAATTTTCAAAAAATTTAAGATTAAAAACAACTTAAAGAATTTCAAAAGTTAGGAAAATTAAAATGTTTAAAAATTAAAAATTAAAAAAAAAAAAATTACATTGTTTCTACATTCCATCTAAAAATTCCAAAGGTTTAGAAATTCAACATTAAATTAACGTTAAAGAATCTTAATGTTGAGAAAATGAAACAAATATAAAATGTCATGTTTTCAACATCCCAGATAATTGCAAATTTTCAAAATTTGAAATGAAATGTTTACATAATCATAAATTCAACTAGGATTTTACATCCTAAACGTTGAAAAATTCAGCATTCAGCAAAAATAAAAAAGAATTTGAAAAATTCAATAAAATGAATTAAAAAGCTAAGAAATTATAAAATTTAAAAATCCCAGCCAGAAAGTGCTAAGATTATATAAAAACTTATTTATAAACCTCGTACTTAACGATTCTTGAGGTAACGACCTATGACTCAAGAACACCAGAAATGATCTGGCACATCCCCCTGGCATTGGTGTTTAGCCCTCTTGTGCAGAAATAGTTCAAAGTCCGTAAATCAAGCAATCAGATAGGAATCAGTGACCAGTTGGCATTCCATAAGTAATTTCTTGTTAACTTTAATCCACGTCCGCATTGTCTATGCAAATTCTTTGCCCTTAGTTTTTCATGTTTTGCCGCATTTTTCAAGTTTCTACCTCACTGAACGCTTGGTGCCCCTATTTTAACACGGGTTCCATCCCCGTGTTCCTCGATAAGGATGTCGCCCCTCCCCATCGCCCTCCTCTTGTGTTGACCTGGAGTTGCTATTTCGCACGTATCGGGCACGTCGATGAACTTATGACCACTTGTACAAAAAACGTAACACGACAACTTGGTTTCTATTCAATAAAGTTACCAAACAGTAAAACTCTGAAGAATCTGTGTCTGCTTCTTTTCTTCGTAATCAAGAGAAAGTGACCAACTTGATGGCCAAGAGAAACTTGTTGGATTGATCAATTAAGGTAAGAGAGGAATCTTTCTTGACAAGAGGAACTCTTTGGACTAACCAATTCAGGTAAGTGAGAACTCGGAATTACAAAAAAAATGGAAAGACTTGGTCTTTTTCGTTCCGTTATGCATAGGAACTTGTTGGATTGATCATTTCAGTAATCGTGGTCAGGAAACTGATGGACGAAGAGAATCTTGATCAACTTGATGATAAAGAGGAATTTGTTGGATTGACCAATTTAAGTTAAGAAGAACTTCAATAAGAAGTTGCTGTATTGACTAATTCAGGTAATCATGGTCAAGAAGCTGATGAACGTCGAGGAACTTTATTATCAAGAGGAACATGTTGGATGGACAAATTCTGGTAATCTATTTTGTTGAAAATTTTTTTTTGACAGGATGAAAATTTGCAAAGTTATGTAGCTAATATTTAAGTTAAGATTTACATGATACACTGTAGGTACAGTACATGACCTTACTGGTTTTTAGGTATTTGGGTGTAGGCCATATGGGATTTAAGAAATTTCTAGCCTTTAGTAACCTGTTGGCGGGATTGTCGGAGCTTAAAACCTGGCTGTCAGAACGCCGTCCACTGTAGCTTAATTTGCTTATTGGATAATCCGACCCTGGTCAGAAGGAGGTCAGTTCTGATGTCAGAGGTTAAATTGTAATTTCAAGAAATCAGTGGTTGAAACCGGACGCCCGGATGCCAGAGATTAAACCTGGTGTCAGAAGGAGGTCAATTCTGATGTCAAGAGGTCGGTTTCCAAGGTTCAAACATAGTGTCAAGAGGCTGATGTATGATGTTCAGGATGGCATTGATTGAAATTTGGTATCAGATGACAATATGTTGAAAAGCTTTGAATATGATTCAAAGATGTTAGAGATCCTCTTGATGTCAGGATGAGCGCAACGCGTTAATTTAATTAAAAGTTTGTGACATTTTTTCAAAAGCACCATTTAGAATTCATTACATGCAACGAGAAAAGAAGTTCAAATTTATAAAATTGAATTTTAAAATGTACATGTAGTTTTATAAAACGTTTTCGAAAATATTTAATTCTATAACTAAGACTATATGCTTCCACACCTACGTTAAAAATAATATGGAAAAACAAGACATTAACTTCCAAAAACTATTAAAAGTAATAATAATAATAGTAAACACTGCTAAAAAGGCTCTGCTATCCTGCAATTTTTTTAACGGAGAATTGCAATGTAATCGGGTGCTGCATAGTAAATGATGACGTCATCAGATATTTTCAAATGTCGTCATCATCCGAATTTTAATGAATGATGTCATCAGAATTTTTAATAATGACGCCAGCATCAAATTTTAAGGAAAGACGTCGTCATATTTAACAAAAGACGTCATCATCCGAAATTTAACGGGAGATGTCATCATCAAAATTTTAAAGAATGAGGACATCAACATTTTTAATTTTCAATTCCCTCATTTTTCGGACATTTAATCGAATATTTTTAGGTCATTCGAAACTTCCATTAAGCTACCCCCTTTAAGTCGGGAAAACGCGTAATTCAGCGTCAAAATTAATAATATTAAACCAGACATTTGCTTAATTATTTAATTTTAAAGCAGAATAGGCCTTTACGTGATTTTATGTCTAAAGCATATCTTCGAAAAATTCCCAATAACGTGCAAACATTCGAAATTATTTTTCATTTCGCAAATTCGTTAACGGCGCATTATCCAAAAGCGTGATGACGGTGTTTCTATAAATATATTTAAAAAAATAGTTACAAAAAAAATTTACAAAAAATCGAATTTGAACGTGGCCGCGTTTTTTGTTTAAATTTGTGTTATTGTTGTCGTCATTGCCTCTACCTAACATTTAATGAAAGCAAAAAATTGGCCAGTTTACCCTTTTCGTCATGGCATCCTCCTGGCTATTTTCGCATATTTCGCCATTTATTTTTCGAAATTTTTTCCGTGATGGGTTCGTTGATGTTAAGGTTACCCTTGATGAAGAGGTACGAGCTAAGTGGTAACGCAGGTTGGATTAATAAAAAGGTTACTATTCACCCTTTGATCGACCTACTTTTAGCTAAACAATCGGTTTACCAACAACCAGATTTCGGTACGGTGATGCACAGATCGGTATCGCTAGTTTTCTGGTGATTTTCTGTGATTTTCTGCCCTTTTTCTGCTATGGATATCGACGTGATTGAGACATCTAGAAGCGAAATACCAAGTGGGGTGAGTGTATTGTTAATTGTTGTTTTTGGCAGTAGTGCGTTGAATGTTGTTGCCTGTAGGCCTACTATGTTATTATAGAAATGATAATGTTGTTGTCAGAATCGGTAACCTGGTTTTTAAGTCGAAAATTCAACCAGAGTTAAGATTGGTTAACTTTGCCGCATTGTTAAAATTTAGAAATGTTTCTATGAGATAAATATTATTTACGTCTTATTTATAATATAATCTGAGATTGCAATTGCATAATTACATCGTACTTACTGTACATGTACATGCTGTTTTCCTAAATCTTATACAGTAAACTAACTTTATCCACTATCGCTTTCTTGGTTTCCCCTCTATTCTATGATTTTTGTTTTTCTTTAATTGTGTTTATTTACATTTCTTTTTAAAAAAAAACTTTTTTGTCATCCTTCAACTTCTATCTTTTACTTTTTTTTTTCAATCTTTTTCATTTTTTTTTTCAATCTTTTACTTTTTTTTCAATTTTTTTCATTTTTTTTTCAATCTTTTACTTTTTTTATTTTCCCCAATGTTTTTCTTTTCCTCTTCTTACATCTTGGACAGCATTTGTTTTTCATTTTTCATCAATTTTGGACTTTTTTTCTGCACCTTATATTGTTGCGTTCCTCCATATTGTATTTTTATGTTTCCTCTTAATTACGTTTTTTTTATCTACCTCCATTTTGAACATTTTCTGAAGCATATTTTCTAAATTCTTATCTTTCTCCATTTTCTACTTTCCGATTCTTTCTATTTCTTAGCTATTTTCTGTTTTTCTCCATGACATCCACCATCTTTTACATTTTATTTTCCATGTTATACTTTTTTCAATCTTTTACTTTTTATTTTCCCGACAATGCTTTTCTTTATCTCCTTCTTACATCTTAGATAGTTTTTGTTTTTCATTGTTCATCAGTTTTGGACTTTTTTTCTGCATCTTGTATTGTTGTATTTCTCCATCTTGTACTTTTTTCCCATCTTTTACGTTTTTTTATCTTCCTCCATTTTGAACATTTTCTGATTTTTGTGATCTTATTTTCTTTTATTGTTTTATCTTGATTCATCTGATGTTCTCCATTTTCCACCATTTTCTAATTTTATCCATTTCCGATAAATTTTCCGACGTTTCTCCATTTTTGAGCATTTTTCTGATTTTCGGAACTTCTCACAATTTTTTAAATTTCTCATTTTTTTTAAAGCATTTTTCTGATTTTCTCCGTTTTTGAAATATTTTGGTTTTTTATTTTCTAATGCTCATGCTTTGTCATTTACTTAGTATAAATTTTATTTTTCTAAAATCATTTCTTTTTCTCGTTCTTTATAGTAAGGGCATTCAGACCGAAGCTCAATTACGAAGGGCATTTTGGGCAGTCATGAAGTTATGTATGCAAAAAGCATGCATTATTTTGTTCAAAAACGTGTCGATTTTGCACACGTGACTCTATGACTGCCAAATGTGCTATTCGTAAAAGCTGCTGCAATTACATGAAATTCAATTAATCACCAATCAATTAATAGTTTGGTGTATGTAAGATAGAATGTGTTCATCGCATGCGTGTTATGTTAATATCATTGCACCATGTTTTTATTAGCTATAAAATTATAATTTTAGAGTGAATCTGAAAAATTAATGACGTCATGGGTTTTTCCTATTGGTCAGTTGGTCTGTTGTCTATTGGTCAGTTTCGCAGCATACGATTTCTGAGAGGAATTTTGTGAACTTAACTTTCCTGCTTGTTTTCTAGGTAATATTTACTGCTCATGGCGCCACGAATTTGCATTTCATTCCCGGAATTTGTGAGGTTATTGAGTTGCGAAGCACGTTTTATTTGCTTATATTTATGTACATTTAAAGAGAAAAATTTGGCAATTTTTGAATAGCACTTCCTGTAGAACACATATTCCGGTTTACAAAGGTTGCAGAAAGTTTTTTTTACGAAATTTTATTATTGCAAGGATAATGAAGTTTTTATGTTTTTACAGTTGTATGTCGATTATCCGAATACCAAGCATTACCAAGCAGAGTAACTGTTTATTTTTCTCAAAAGTTTTGAAATTTTTTGCGAAACTTTGCAAGTTTCAATGAACATTTTCTCTGATGATACATAATGATGATTTAATAAATGTTACAATTTTTTGTATCATGATCATTTTTGTATCATACATTATGCAATCATAAACTTTTTCCATAAAATAATCACACACTTTTTACATAAAATGCCCATACAATATTTCCTGAAATAACGTTTTTTTCAAAAAATAGTACAATTTATTTGAATAAGAAAGTAATTTGATTAAGTGGCAAGTTTTTTCCCAAATGTTGCGTTTTTATTTTATCAATAAAGCAATTTTTATAAATATAAAGTTATTTCAAGAAACAATGCAATTGCTATATATATATTTTTTAATTAAGCTAAGTGTTTTTGTTTAAAAAAAATCCAATAAATTTTTCTTATAAATATACAATTTTCTCCAAAAAGACAAAATTTCCCTATTAACTAAATATTTTTTTCCGAAAAAAAGTAATAACACAATTTTCCTATTAACTAAATATTTGTTAATATTTGATAATTTTCCCAATAAAAATGTGAATGGTACAATCTTTCCAGAACCGATACAAATTCAGTGCATTTTATTAAAAAAATCATCGATAAATATTTTCAAAAACAAACTTTTAAATAAAATTCGTGATACAGTAGAAGTTTTTAGGTTTTTTGTGTAAAACGTGTGCAATTTTTTCAGCTTTTCTCGTATTTTGGGGATTATCCGGAGAAGTTCATTTCACAACCTCCAAGGATAATCGGGAGTCTATTGTGTTTTTTGAAAAATCTGATTAGTAATTAGATTGTAAATAATTTATGATCTTTACACAATAGAAGAGCAATCAATGGATTAGTGAGATCATAACACGATCTCTTAACAACATACAGTAAACTTAATAAAGTCACATGAATTATTGACAATTTTTTATTCAAAGAAAAATGTGATGAAATTAAAGCCTGAATTATTTCTGAGAATTTTATTACTGGCTTGATCACTGATTCATAAACGAATCCTTTCTTCCAAAAATAAACACCTTGACTTAAATTTTATATTTTTAGATAATTCGAGAAACAAAACGAGTAGTTTGGTTTATTTTTATTTTTCAAAATTTCGACAAAATTTTGCCCAAAAGTACAAAAACGTTTTCCTAAAGTCGAATTTTAGTTTTCATGAGTCGACAAAATTTAGTCCAAACCTAAATAAAATTGTTGTCCTAAAATAGAAAAATTTGTATGCTAAAAATACAGAACATTTTTTTACAAAATCTTAAAAGGATTTTCCAAAAACAGGCCAACATTTTTTGAAAATGTGCAAAGATTTTACGAAAGTAGACAAAAGTTGTCCACAAGTGAAATTTTTTTTACCAAAAACCAAAAATTAGGTCATTTAAGAGATGTGATAATTTATCATTATTTTTCCAAAAACATTTCAGCGAAATAGTTCAATATTTTTCAGAAAAAAAATAACTTTTTAAAAAACATAAACATTGTCATAATTATCTTGAAAAAAAAACGTATTTGAGAAAATTTCTCAAAAATTGTATTTGGGGTTTGGAATTTTATGCTAACAATCAAATAAATTCTTTATTTTAGGAAAATGCAGAATCAAAAAAACCGGCTTTATCATCAAAAACGTTGCTTTATGAATTGGAGGACGTTCCAAAATGGTATCTCTGTATTTTACTTGGTTTTCAGGTTTGTATTTACTAAACTTCTCGTTTTCTTATCATGCTGTTTTCCAAAAATGTTTTTCCAAAGCTGTTTATGTTGATAAATGTAAGCATAAAATGTATTATTTTCAACAAACAACTATTTCTTCTACAGATAATGAAAGGAAATAACAAGTAATTAGGAATATACATTTTCAAATTTTCCACGTTGTCATTTTGAATTAATCAAAAAGATGCGCGTATCGATTGTTAGATTCGTTTAAAAAATTTCCATAAAATCTATATTTAAAATCAACTCTTGGGAAAAATTTAAATTCACAATTCCTAGTTATTTTCTTTCTTTTTGACGATAAAAAAGAATAGTTTATCAAAAATACATCTATGTATTTACCGGTGATCCGTTCCCAAACCCGGGTTAATGGGGCGTGAGTCTTCAAAAAACAAAACAAAAAAAAACGGGTTAATGAGGAAGAGCTGTCTGCTAAACAACCGACAAGACGATTGATATTTTTTGCCTCCGGTTTATAAACCAATTTTCTAAAAATCTCAAATTGATGAACACTTTTGGTCTTTTCAGCAATACTTGACCATGGTCAGCTCTTCGATATCTATCCCATACATTTTAGCCCCTGCAATGTGCATTTCGGACGATAACCCTGCCAGAGCCCATATGATATCTTCGCTTTTATTCAGCTCTGGCATTATCACCCTATTGCAAACCACTTTTGGAGTTCGGTAAGGTCAGCGTTTTCTCAAATTTTATTTCTCATTCCGATCAATTCAGATCAATGCCATTTATACCGTAACAAGACGTTCAATTTGTATTTTGGAAAACAAACCTCGTTAAATATGAATTATTTTTAAAAAACGTTCATGTAGTTTTGGAAAAAAATTCAATATGCATTTTAGAAATATCTTCAATGTGTATTTTTAGAAAAGTCCAATATGTACATGTATCTTAGAAAGTACATTTAGAAAAAAATGTATTTCTGAATTTAGAAATTTTTTCTTAATACGTAATTTACAAAAACATTACATTTCAGTGACATTACATTTGTGAAAAATTATCTATTTGCATTCTAGAAAAAAGTTTAAAACAATTATCAAAAAAAAAATATTTAAAGTAAATGTTTAAATACCGAATTAATAAAGTATATTTATTAGAAAAAAACAAAATGGAGAATTTTTTAAGAAATAAACATAGGCATGTAATGTTCAACAATATCTTTTATTTACGACACTTTCTACGTTCAATTAAAGCTAATTTGATTTGACCATTTCAGACTGCCCATTGTCCAAGGTGGAACCTTCGCTTTTTTAATTCCTATTTTCAGTACTTTGAGTTTGCCTGAATACAAGTGTCCGGAAATGAACGGTAGGTGAGATTTACATTTCTAGATATTTTTTATAAGTAAATACATTTTTTAAATGATTGAAATATGTTATTTTTTGTCGAATTTTAGCCACTAGTGAGGCAGTATTGGACAATTTGTCCACTATGACCAGTGTCCACTCGGATGAGATTTGGCAAGAAAGAATGAGAATGGTAACAATGTTTTTATTTATAAAATAGCTATATTAACCGTCGTTGGACTCAAGCCTAAATACGAATTAATTTAATATTTAAATTTAGTTCCCATTCTTAAGACATACCATTAGATACATTAATGAGTAACTATGTGAAAATATTCAAAAATCCGAACATTTGTACGAAAAATATTTGTGAACATTCTTAAAAAAAATATAATCATGTTGAATAATGCGTTAAATGAAAATTTAGGTGTAATTACTCCTAAATTTTCATGATAGTGGCATGGCGGCTGGGGAAGGGGTCGCTCATGCATGGCTAATTTAATGGGTGCCCCAAATGTTGCCATTGTAAATTCGAGAGTTTGTCAAAATGTCCCTGTTTTTCAAAATTGCGAACTTTTTTCTCTCCTAAATTTTGTACAATCTTCACGCTTTTTATGGACATAACGGGATGTAATTGGAAACGGTATCTGGTAGCACATCAGCCTGTCTGTTTAAATTGTCGACCCTCAGTATATCCGGTGGTAAAATTGGAAAAAAATATTATTATTGGCCAATTTAATAAAATATTAATGTTAAATTTTTGCCACATCGTTTAATTTCATAAACCAAATTGTTCCATTTTTCCCAAATTTTTATTCAGATCCAGGGCTCGATCATCGTGGCCTCTTTGCTCGAGGTTCTACTCGGCTTCAGCGGCTGCATCGGCGCTCTTTTGCGCTTCATAACGCCGCTGACCATCGTCCCCACTATCACCCTCTTTGGCCTCAGCCTTTTTCCGGAAGCCGCTAACGCAGCTAGCGGAAGTTGGCCCATTTCTATCGGGTATATCAAGTTTTTGTCTTTTCTTGATCACTGAAGAAATTTCGTTTTATCGGAAAATATTCAGAAATACTTATTTGTTTATTGGGTTCCCCCAAACCTGGAAAACCTGCAAAAGTCAGACATTATAATTTATTTTGAAAATGTCCGGGAAATTAAACGTGTTAACGTTGTCGCAATCCAAAATTAATGTTTCCATTTGGTTAGCTCAGGGCCCATTTGCAAAATTTTTCACATTTTTCCAGTACAAATTGTGCCAAACTTTCACTAATTTTAGAGGATAAATTTGAAAAGTTTTCCGAGAACAAATTTGTAAAATTCTAACCTTTTTCAGGGTACACATTTTCAAATATTTCTTAAATTTTCCGAACACAAATTTGACAATTTTTCAAAAATATTTCTTGCTAAATTTGTGAAATTTTGAAAAAAAATTTCCTGTGCCGATTGTGAAAAATTGTGGATAACATTTGCTTATATCAATTTTGACATTCTCATTGGTCAGGGAAATTTGTTTAAAAACCTGGAAAAGTTAGAGAAGTTGAAAATGAAATTTCTGGCCGGGAACCCTTTTTATTACTGTTATCCTCATATTTGTAATGGTAAAATTGTCCTTATAAATTTAAGTATAAAAACTGAATTGTTTTTTGTTTTTCAGGACGTGTGCCATGCTCTTGTTGTTCTCACAGTATATGAGTTCCGTGACCTTGCCATTTCCGAAATATGTTAGAGGGAAAGGGATGAGAACGGCTTGGGTGCCCGTATTTTCACTACTTCCGGTAAGCAAACCTTATGGCTTGACGCCATTGCTGAACTTAAAAATGCTCATTTTCAGAAAAGTTTAGAAATTATGATACACAATCTGTCGTGTCAGATTTCATTCAAATTATGTTTTTTGTTGAGTGCCCAAAATGTGTTAAGTTCCAGAATACGCAGATGTATTTGTGGAAAAATTGATCACAACTTTGTAAAAATCTCTGAAAATTTATCCAAGACTTTTTAGAATTTTGCGATTTTCAATAAAAAAATTCTCGAGAAGAGCATCGTCGAACAATTTACACATAAGCATATTTCATTTGTATTTTTTTATTATTATTTTATTATTTTAATGTTATTCTGCAAACAATGTACAGCGTGTACAGAATGCTCGCATACTGTAAGCAGATTCTTGGACACCATGTACTATATTAGAAAACTTGAATATTTGCATGTGTTTTTCAACTGCTTAATTTTATTCTACAGTATACAAAATATGTACATGTAATTAAAAGAAGTAGATTTTCCAAATTGCGTTTAAAATGACACTCGCATTACAAATTTTCTGTCACAACAAAAATATCTTTCACAAAATAAAGAAATAAATTTAACTTAATAACAACGAATTATATTTGTATGCTGCAATATGAAAAAATTAAAGAATATTTTATTTCATCAGCAACTTCTCGATTTTAAATTTCTATTAGAAAGCAATTTATTTTAATATTATTCTGTTGTTCAATCTACACGCAAGGTGTTCAGTTTTGCCAACGTGTAGCTTAATTGTTTCTTAAAGAGGGTTTCAGAATTTCGGATTGTTTTTAGAAAAAATGCCTTATAATTTGGCGACATTGTCGACACACTACATTATTATAGAAAACTTGAAAAATGCAAATTTTTTTAAAAAAACTTGAAAATATTAGGGGTACTCAGACAAGCAATTTGCGAAATCGCGCTTTTTGCTTCAGGGGGTTTTGCTAGCTCGCAAAACCTTGATTGTCTTAACCATTTTCAAAGGTTTTCGGGATTCTAGCCACAGTGTTCTAGCGCTCAAAAAAGTGTTGCACATTCAACATGTTCATAAACTCTTTCGTACTTCGAACTACAGTGTATGGAGTTTTAACGCTGATTTTTCAGAAATTGCGATGTCACCATCCTGTGTTGATATAACATCCTAGTTGATATACAGTAACATCAAACATTGACCTTTGAGCGTAGATCTACTACACTTAATTTTTCTAATTTGACCTACTGTATTTTCAAAATCTTAAACATGTAAGTTTAGCATATTTCAAGAATTTTAAATGTAAATTACCAACATTTTGGACGCGTCTGTTCAGCTATTTGAGTGCCCCTATTGATTTTGGTTTCATTTTTCGATTTTTGCAGGTTCTGTTGACAGTTATAATCATGTGGGTGATCTGCGTGATTTTGACCTCTGCAGATGTCATTCCCGTAGGAGCAGCGGCCAGAACAGACACCAAGCGCAGGATCATGGACGACTCCCCCTGGGTTCGGATCCCATATCCTGGTAAAACTGATTTTAATAATGAGTTTAAAATTTCGGAAATGTTTGTTTATCCACCAATCAAATAAAAGCAACATTCAGGAAATTATTGAGGAAGCGCGAATGCGAAAATAATAAAAGAAAACATTCTTGGACATACATGTACTGTCATGGCCTTCGGAGAGTGACATTAAGAATGATCGTGTAGGAGGAAAAAATGTGAAATGAGGGCTAGTAATGTTGTCAAAATCCAGATTTTCATCATTACCAGCCATCATTCCACAAATTTTTTCACCCTAAACAATCATTCTTAATGTCATTCTAAGACGGTCATGAAGTACGGTATTAATAAACGTGTACAGTTCGCTAATTATGCAACATTTTTGGAACATATTTTTCCAATTTTAATGCTGAAGCTATTTATAATTTTTTCATGATGGTCAAGGTCAGTGGGGTCGTCCGACTGTGAGCCCGGCCGCGGTCATCGGTTTGTTGGCTGGCATCATCGCGTCCATCGTGGAGTCCGTTGGCGATTACTACGCATGCGCGCGACTAAGCGCAGCGCCCCCACCGCCCGCCCACGCCATCAATCGAGGCATCTTCATAGAGGGCGTTGGATGTATTTTGGCAGGACTGTTTGGGACTGGAGTAGGAACAACTTCGTACAGCGAAAACATTGGAGCCATTGGCATTACCAAGGTAAAATGCAAACACTCCATCTTTTTTAGATAATTTTTTTAAAACTTTTGGTGAAGGATGAAGTGTAAGATAACCACCCAAGCTCGTTTTTAGACCTTGTTTATTCTGGAGGTACTTCGACAGATTTTGGGAATCTTATTTTGACAGTTGCGAAGTCACGCGTGCAAAATGACCAGTCTGTGACCAGGCTGGGTTGGGGTGGTAGGATATCCTCCCCCGGCCCCGCTTGGGTCGCAGATTGCACTA
>JAQGAO010001518.1:0-23941 GCA_034697705.1 Ommatoiulus sabulosus | reverse complement strand
TGCATCACACCACATTTTTCCATTCGAACAGGCGAGTGCAAATCGTCTGCCCAAGCAGCGCCAATTTCGAAAAGAACCATTCAGGAAAGAACATCGGACGAATTTGAAGAAAGGCAGACGAAATATAATCCGCCATGTTGGGTGCACCGACTACACGACCTCTTTCGACGGTGTAGTCAAGTGTATACACAGTGCACATTTTTGGACGAATCGAACAGGCCAGTAGAGTGCACAGAGTTCAATGAAGTATGCACCATGGACGATTCTAATGGAAATGAGTGTAGAAACGTACACTCGGTGTACACTTTTTGGACGATTCGAATGCGCCATTAATCATCAATTAATGGACGATATGCAGATTTCATCAACACGCCATTATCACATGACGTTCCGTTCATTCTAACGACAAAAAATTACCTGAAGACACGTTCTTAAATGGTTCTTTTCGTTGTTGCTTCTATGAAAAGATCACGTGATATAGCTCCATACGCAATTCTGCATAAAGTTCATTGTACAGATATGTTCTGTGAAGAATTTTCCAGACAGAACATTATCATGTCAAACTTGTCTGGGTTATAATGAGCTTAAAGTGCATCATATACGATGATTCCTCTCAATTGTCCAGACTTTCCATTACTCCTCATTTGTTAATTAATGCCCTGAATTACTTCTTCAATGGCTCCATCCTTGATTAGCATTAGCTTGCTCGGTCAGACGCCGTGTGAAAAAGCAAATGCATTTAAGTGATTTTTGCACAGTCGCCCCAACACCGATCCGTTTCATAAAGGTGTCACTGGCAGATGTGAAAGGCTTTTGTTAGAACTTAATGGAAGCCCATGACAAAGAGAAAAGTCTCATCCACTCTGCACTTTATCGTTGACTGCTTCAGAATCGACGCAAACATTCTTCTAGTCTATGGGACAATAGATCTGATCATCGAGTTGATTTTAGTGCAGTCGAAAACAACTGAGAAGAAAATTCTGAACGCTCTTTCTACACTGCAAATCAAAATATCTTACATGGATCGATGTCCAAGAAATAAGACGAACTAACGCTTCTATTTTCAACAGGTTTTGCAACTTAAAACATGATGCACCTGCATTTGTTTATCAAGATGCAACATGTCACAAATTAAATTAAAATTCCTCTTACTTTTTGGATATACCGTACATGTATTTCAAGATATTAGTTTTTAATTTGCAGCACAGCTAAAGCTCCAATTTCAGTAAATATGGCATTAAAATAATGCTATATTATAATATTTATAATTTTCCACTAGTTTAGTCGAAAATTGACATTTACTGGTAACCTAATTCCTGGACACGCAACTTAAATTTCAACAAGAAATTGATAATAAATTGACGACCAATGCAAACACTCGTTATTAATAAATTGGAAAACCAATAAATAAATACAATAAAAGTCAACCAAAGTATATATCAAAAAGGAAATACTGATTTTACTTAAATTTCTGTAAAATAAACTTGCTATCGTAAGTCGTTTTATAAAACTGCAGTTTTATAAAACATACAATATAGCAGTTGGATATACTGTACGAAAGTTATTTATGATTTTATTGAAATTTCGGTTTTGGTTGCATATATTTCGAAATTTGCTTGAAATTCAGTAAATATAAAATCACTCATTTCTTAAAATAATTTCTTACCAACTTGACTTCCAGAAACTAGAAAGCTGACGTTCATTTTTTCTATCATAAATTGAAAAGTCCTTTTTCCTTTCAGTATAAATTTCACTTAATTAACTTAACCATCACAATGACACTTCGTACAAAACCTGAAAAAATTGCTAAACCTGGACAAATAATGATGATATCTGAAATCATTGTTTAAAAAACAAATTATTACTGCAATTCAATAATGTCACATTGCAGGGATAATCTTGACAAATGACTTAGAACTACAATAGGGCTGCTAACTATACTGTATATAAAGTACGAATATCATAAGGCAACTACAAAACTAATTAGATGAAATTCTATTTCTAAAGCAGAATTCAATGCAAATCATTCACGACCATGCATAATTCTCATTGGCAAAAATTTGACTTATTCAAACCTACAATATCAATCTTTTCAAGCAGTGTCATTTCTTGCCAGTGCTAACCGGAAATAGTGGTAAATGACCATTAATTCCAAAGCATGTGCGTGATTGAAGCATATTTGGTCAGTGTGGTCAAGAGAACCACGCACCAAGAGTGCAATAACATAAACAGCACTGCATATTGCGTGACACGTTTTTGTAACAGTCAATCCAGCAAAATTTTATGGCATTTACGTTTTGTTTTTTTACGCACGCATAACGCGAGAAAGTAAAAGCACTTATCGAAGTCAAGATATCATCTAGAGTAGACTTATTGATTAGTACATTTATACAGGGTGTCGTCTTAGGACATAATGATGAATTCGTGATTGTTGAAATTTACCAATTTCTATGATATGGCCGGGTTCACCAAACACGGAAACCATGTTTGAGTTTAAGTTTCCTTGGTGAATACCCACCATTTAGGCAGCACATACTGATGTAAAATTGATTGCAAACTAATCAAACTGATTTTCAGAGGCTATACTGTTGACCGAGAACATGTTTTTGAAACTGTGCATCACGTGATCTTTTCATTGAATCAAGAACGTGCCTCGACACAGCCTCCGGGCAATTTTCGCCAATAGAATAATTGAAATGTCACGTGATTTATGTGCATAAGATCCATTGCTCTCAAAAGTTGTCAACTTATCTCAAGCAATAAAATTCTGCAAACGATATTATCAATGTTTGCACCTTGCATAAAGATCTCAACAATAAATTACACATTTATGTTAATCAATTGAAATAATTTACTTTAATCTATTGCAACTGGGTGCCAATTTGGGGGGACCTTTAAATTTGTAATTCCAAGTAATATCTTTGTCAATTGGCTATAAAGACTAGCATTCAATTTATATTTCACAAAGGTTTAATTATTATAGGCCTACTAAATGAATAAAAATAAAAAACACCCATCATTATGCTAAGAAATTAACGAAACACCATGTAAAATCAAAATCTTATAACCTCACCTTTAACGCCATGCTCGTGACAATACCAAAAAAAGTCATGCTTATGTAAATATAAACCAGGCGAGAAACTTTCAAATTTGACCAATTTCTAAGCCGAATGCCATGATAACAAAAATTGACTGTAAAAGTGAAGCTACACTGCATTTCTTAAACAAATGTTGGAAAACTAATAGTTCTAGAATCAAGAATTGCCTAAAATGCAATTTTTCAAAACTTGTATTCGATTTCACAGAACAAGAAAGAAGAAATTTCCTAAAAAATGTTATTATTATTATTAATAAAACACATTTACGATTTGACAAATCAAATTTTAGAAATATGGAATTTCCAGAAGAAAAATTACTACTTCTCAAACAATAATTGACATGTGGAGTAAATAAAATCAGTAAAACAAACACTTTATAACTTTATAACTCCACTGACTAAAGTGACCAAATTCTAATAAGTAAATAAAACCCAGCAAAATTGATCCCCTTTGTTTTAGCATATTCGTTTCAGAAAATGTAAAGATGCAAGTCTGCTGTCTAGGAAGTTTACTCATAGGTTCCCACGGAAGTGAGAATTTCGGGGTGATCAGAACAATATCGATTTGTGGCGCCATTATCGCCATATAACGACATGTCGTTAAAAGCGAGGTAAAATTGCGTTTTACAAATTTTAAACTAGGATTTTTCAGCAAAGCAGCACGGTGTTAAAAGCGAGGCAATGCGGATTATAAGCGATTAATTCATTTACGGTTAATTAATTCTGCTAGCAATGAAATTAGGACGCCTACCATCCGTGTGGCGAGGGCGCTGCGATTTATTGCCCGTTCTGCCATTTTGTTTGTTTGGATTTCGATTTTTAGCCCCTAAAAAAGAAATCAATATAAAATAAAAGAAAATATAAAATAAAACAAAAAGACGTTCGCAATTTAGACGTTTATAATCCAGGGACGGATGATAATCCCGGAGAACCCTTCTGGCGTTGAAGTCATTCTCCAATTTCAAAAATAGTAACTTCTGAAACAGATTGGAACACGTAAGAAGATTATAATCCATCATTCAATTATAAACGCCAAAACTGGGAACCACGAATCACTTAAAATCTAGCAAATTAAAATTATAAAACGCAACAAAAAGGCCTTCATCTGAATCCTATACCACCACGAAAGTAAATGAAAAATGTTTCTGGAAACGCGCATAAATCAACAAAGTTATCGAGGCATATACATTTATACATTTTTCCTACAGGTTGGTTGACTGAAACTAAATAAGGAAAGTATACCAGATCAAAAAAGCAGAAAAAGTACTGAGCCACTTTTGGTCTAAATGACGTAAACTTCTAAGCAAACGACTGGTTCGTCTTAAAGTTTAATACACACGATGTCAAATTATTGTCAATACCCGTGTAGAAACTATTTAGGATTTGATCAAAATCCCAAATTTTTACATACACATATTTTAGTTTTCTTTGATAATTGCTCAAAATTTAGACAATATTTGATGAGTTGATGCAGTGAAAGCATTTCTATTGCCATTTTAACAGTTGGGCAAGTTGTACAACAAACAAACCATGATGAAGCAGCGCGTGATTGAAAAATTCGAAATCGGCAGTCATCTTAGGAGGTTCAACGTGGAGTCAAATTGCGTTTATTGATGAATGACGCGGGTTTTGAAAATACGAGTCGTCAGAGTGATATAAATTTATCGGTAAGAAGTAAAATAATTAAGAGTTTTATCTATATGATTAAGTTACTTTAGTGTATCATTAGTTTGCAACCAGTTATTCATCAGTTTTTTAAAGCCACCAGTTTGCAATCATGTTTTTCCATAAATCAATGGTAGGTCGCGATACTGTTGAAGTAAATACTCGTATGGCGCCATCTAAAAGAATTTTTCTATGACTCTAAGTCATAGAATCTAAGTATAGATTGTAAAATTTTTATGCATTTAATTGTAAATTTTGCGTAATTAAAATGCCATTTTGAAATTCATTCCAAAGTTCCAATCTATATATATTTTCAAATTCATTTTCGAAATGCATTCCAACGTTCTACTCTATACATTTCCAAATGCATTTTTAAAATTCAACCCAATGTTCCATTCTAGACACACATGAATTTTAAAATTTGTTTTAGAAATGCATTGCAATGTTCCACTCTATGCATACTTTCAAATGCATTTTTGAAATTCACTGCAATGTTCCATTCTATGCATACGAAATGCATACAATGTTCCAATATATGCATACGAAATGGATACAATGTTCCAATATATGCATACGAAATGCATACAATGTTCCAATATATGCATACGAAATGCATACAATGTTCCAATATATGCAAACCTTTCAAATGCATTTTTGAAATTAATTACAATGTTTGAATTTATACATACTTAATACAATTTCGAAATGTATTCAAATGTTCCAATCTATACATTTTCAAATGCATTTTAGATATGCATTACAATTAATGTTCGAAATGCATTTTTGAACTCAATTGTAATGTTGCAATCTACATATTTTCAAATACATTTTTGAAATGCATTTGTTTTCCATGTGAACGACAACGTAAAGCTTGACTAAACCACAAACGGGGTCGATTGCATCTCTGTCGCCATTGGCCGGTACTGTCAGCGTCATTATTCGCTAACCAATGCTAGGAGAGACTCGGTGCTAATCGCCTGAAAAAGAGCACATAAAAAGCAGGATCCCCGCTCGGCTTTTACGATTGCAGTTGACACTGAGCTAATGCAAAATTTCTATGAGCTAATAAAGCAAGATGCGAATTCCTCCAATGAAAAATAAGTAAACAAACAGTAATTTTTTCCTTTGTATTGCCCCCTTCCTAAGAAGCCATTTGAAGGCGCGTCGAGCATCAAAGGGTATAAAATAGAGGGAAGCTCAAAATTGGCCTTTAAAAAGAAGACGTTTTCATAACTTTTGAATATTCCGGGCGTATTTATGCCTCTTAATCCTCCTACCGCTATGATTTATGTCGGATTAGGCAATCTTCTGGAAATGTCTTATCCAATTTTATCGCTGATTAGAAACGCGGGTCCCTCTGGCAACTTGGCCATCTTTATTTTATGCATTTTTTCTTTGCTCAAAACTGAATTGCCAGACTAAGCTCGACGGTAGTAAAACTGCTAGCATCACCGGGCGAGTACTAAAGTGAAAATGAAAGGCAACGGAATGATGATGGTTAGTGTCTACATCTCATATTCGCCAAAGCAGTTTTTCTTGCCATTTTTCTGTTATCAAATCGGGGTTGTTGAAATAAGCTGCACAATGAAAGAAAAACGTGATAAACCCATTCTGTTATTAACACTGCGTTTTTTGGCCCAAACGCTGAACCTGTCGTTGAAAAAGTGAAAAAAATGACCGACCCATTTTGAAATGAAATTCATTTAAGGAAGAAAAGTTCTCTTACTTCAGCATATGAGAATCCACATTCGAAACCAATGTCTTTTGAAATTCAGAATGCCAATTTTGTACATGTATTAAATATGTCGATTTTAGATATACTGTATGTATGCAAATGGAGACAAACAACCTAGCACTTTGAAATAAATAACGAAATAAAACTTGAAATTAGTTTTGAAATGCATTTCAATTGGTGGAATGTGTTGTTTGATAATTTAAAATGTTAATAATGATCTGCCTTTTTAATGCATGGAAGATTTCATGTAAAGATCTTGAAAGCATAAATGGATTTCTATTATCGTATACGCACATCTGCAAATGTATCTTAATAAACTGTGAATAACATTTTTAATGTTAATTCAGGAAGCATTTTGAAATTCGGGCATATTAATGTGGTTATCATTTAATGCATCTAAAAAATGTATATGGGGGAACATTTAAAGAAATGCTATTTCATGGAGTATTTTCAAATTCACTATGTGAATAATGATTTGTTTTTAAATGCATGTACCTATATTCTGAAACATATTTGAACATACATTTCATTCACCGATCCAGTTTGAAATGAAATGCATTTCAGGAAAACGAAGTTGTCTTACTTTACTATATGATAATCCTAATTTGAAATCAACGTATTTTTAAATTTACAATGAAAATTTGTTCAAGAATCACATACATGCATATGTATGCATAGCAACAGTGTGTCAGTATTAAATGAAAAAAAAATAGAAATTAATTTTGAAATGCACTTAAATTGGTGAAATGTGTTTTTGATAATTTAAAATACACTGCATTTATTATTAATATCGGAATATTTAAGTAATTTATATCACGGAGTGTATTTTAATTCACAATGTAAACAATGGACCGTTTTTTAAATGCATGCATTCATATCCAGATACATTAATGTGGTTATAATTTAATGCATTTGAAAAAAATATAATTTTAAAAGTATTCAGATAATTAGTATCTACTTTCATTAATGTTTAGGTAATTTTCAGTGCATTTGTTAAGGTGTAAGCTACATGTATTTTGAAATGCATTTCTCAATGTGTCGAAAAAACCTATATATGCAGTTGTAAGGTTTCTTAATTGTAATGTAAAATGCATTTCTAATCAACCGAAATTTAGTAAATATTTCTTCACAAATGATATTCAGTTCCGTAATCCTCTGCAACATTTATTTCCTCAAATGAATGGATATCTAAAATTACTTCTTTTGAAAGCCAGGGTAACTAGGTCAAACTCTAGTTTTCAATTTTCAGAGTAGAATTTTCTTAAATTGTGAAATCCTATAACAATTTTATATGTTCGGTTACTATTAAATTTCGGTACGAATTGATACAGATTCGAACTTAGTTCCAAACGTTATAAACCGCCTTAGAAATTGTTTTTGTTTTACAAATGACTTCCCTTAAAAAAAATTTCAATAACTTGATCATACCAAATAATGCTGCTAATTTCAAAAACCTATTTTTGATAATGTATTAAATATTGAACAATTGCAGGTGTATTATTGAATTGGAAGTGAACGTCAAGTGAATTCATGGAATTCGACTTTTCATTACAATAAAATGTAAAATGAAACGTTTTATAGAAATACCAGGGTTTATTAACAATTTTAAGTTAAGATGAATAATTTGTAGACCAAATGCATTTAAACAGAAAATGTCAAAGTGCAGAATGTCATTACTGCCAAGAATAAAGTTATACATGCAGACTACACAGTCTACTTTGAAGATTTGAAATTTTTTTCAGCAGTTTTAAGAGTTGTGTCCCTTTGTATGAATAAAACTCAAGTCTCTCCTAATTTGTATATTACGAAATTGGCTGAATGCGTAATTAAATTATTCACCCAGTGAAGTCAGCCAATTACAGTAGTAATTTGGCATCAACTTGACAAGCTTAGTAAAATTCTAATTAGAAGAGTTATCAGACATTGAAGTTTAGCATGAAAATAAGACGTGTTTAGCAGTCAATAAGTGCACTAATTGACCCACTTTAAGGTTAATTGTTTAACATATTATACTGTATAACATCGATAAAATGGAAGGCGTAGAAATATTGGATGTAGGATTTTTCTGAAGTTTTACGAATGTTTGCACAAGTCTACCATTACATACTCATTGTTATCCACCTCACATTGTTGACATTCTGCCCTCTAATAAGCCCTTAGGAGAAAGACACTAATAACAAACTTGGTAATATAAAAAACCAATCTAACCAGTCCAAACAGCATATTGCAAACTGATGATACTCGAGTCGAATATCAAATACTAACAACTAGAAGACAAAATTAAATTTCAAATTTAACAGAAGAATACTCTATATATCAAAAACTTTACGAATCCTAGTATGGCAGAAGTGAAGTCACGTGCGAAAAAGCTATTTTGAAACAAATAAATGAGCACACGAGATTTCAAGACTGCCAAACTACCAGAAATCATTTACTATAGGAATGAATGGAAGATAATTTTAAACATTATATTAAATAATATCTTACTATTGATTATGTAAAATTTTCAACTGAGATTTTCGCATGCCTTTGCTAGAAAAGCCAATGATTTTTTTATGTTAAAGGGAAGATATTATTAGCTCAGAAGACTATAGGTTCACAATGTAAACAAAAATCTTATAACTTGAAATAATAAAATATACAATTTAAGGTTAAATAATCTACAATAAAATAAACATGTTTGCAAGTTAACGATCGTTTTGAAACTGCTGATATATTATTGAAATAATAATTTTACCTCAAACAGTTGCAATTTAATATGCGTTTTAAATTTTGATGTTAAATTATTGACAAAATTTACCAATAAATAGTACTATCTACTATCATCAAGTGGTTGGAATTGAACTAACAATTAAACGCAGTAAAAAACCGCAACCATAACAAATTATGGATTTGGTATTGTTAATTTGGTAATTGTTAATAAATAGTATATCAAACAGTAATATTGAATTTTTTATATCAGTTTCTTAACAGATTTTAACTAGAAGTTAAAACTATTCATCATATCTTATTGGTTGAAACTGAGTCAAACTATCTGCAACATTTTTTAAATTGATTTCTAATTTCAAACAAAATAACTTAATTAAAATTGCAGCAAAACCATACGAATTATCGCTTATGATATCAGATCTCTAATTTCGACAGCATTTTACCATCGATAAACTAACTACAAGTGTACTTGTTGCCTATTTGCAATCTGCAGTATATTCATGGACAAAGCTGATGTACGAATTTAATTTTACTACCAGGGTATATGCCTATTTTAATATAATATAACTGTCACCACTATTTCGTAGAAATAGTTGGCAAATACCAGATGATGAATTGTCATCGGTTGTAAGACAAAGTCAACATTTGTTAAACAATGAACACAATCAAACACTAAATTGTAATCAAATTGCGTCGTAATAAGTAACACATAAGTAAAAGCATTTACTCTTACTGTTTCTGAGCTTACCTACGACGGTGAGTCCCACGAACATGCTCATCTTTGGTTCGGTGCTAATTTGACACTCGTATGATCCTGAGTCTCTCTTCTGAGGATATTTTATTTGTAACGTCCAATCGTCTGTATTGTCCATGTGAATGGCTTGAAATCTTTGATCAGTCGTGTAGGTATACCTTCCCACTGTCAATATGTGCAAATCGTGATGCCTTATCCAAGAAACCTGAAATTTACAAAGAAAAGAAAACCGTATTAGCATACATATTCTTGAAAATGAATGTGCGCACCACTGCCCTTTAGCAGAAAAACTTGATATACATACACATACATGTATAAAAAATGCTTAATTTATAGCATTTCAAAACAATGTACATAATTCGTATAGGTGGAACTGGATAAAAATTTACGAGAGAAAATTAGATATTAAAAAAAACTATTTTACGTAATTTATAAAAGTACAAATTTAACCTACAATACATAGAATCCTTGTGCCATAAACATAGTGAAACAATCCATGGAAACAAAGATAAAATAAATACAACTGAGATACTGTATATGGATACCAGCCAAAAATTGGTCCCAAACTCCATAAATAGATTCAAAAAACACTTTTTATAATTGGTGGTTGCCATACATTTTATTTAGTAGATAAATTACTTCAATTTTGCCATTTTTAAAAGAAATAATAACTTTCTTTCAAATTGTATACATACAAGTAGTACGAATATTTTATTTCGCAACAAGAGCAGAAATTTACTCTTTTAAAAACGCCTTAAACACGAAAAAATATACACATTTCATTGGTGTCCATTACTCCATGCAATGGATATCTGCCTTAAAATACAACAGGCTCACAACTTGCAAAAAACATTTTTGCAAAATTTCAAGAAAGGCAGTAAAAATGAAAAATCTGATCACGGGAACATATAGGAACCTTGGGGGAACTAAATGCAATCATGCCCAAAACTTTGGGCTCAAGGCCCATTTCAAAATCCTTTAGGTCTTAAGTCTTAAACGGTAATAGCTACAAAGAAAAAGTCAATTAGAAAGTTGTAGGACGTCGAAAAATTAGTTTAATGGCTCCATTTTCAACATTTAATTATCGATCGCCGCACAACAAATGACTGCAAGGCTTCTCGTATGTTTGCACCCATGCAAAACACCTTTGCATTGCAGTAAAGCTGTATTCAAACAAACCAGGTCTAAGAGCTTTCCTGCAATGTAGCAGTGTTATGCAAGGGTGCAAACATTCCACAAAGCCCAGAAGCAATTTGTTTTGTGGCACTCGATAATAAATGTTGCAATGAAACCATTAAACTAATTTGCCGACGCCCTACAACTTTCTAATTGACTTTTTCCTTGTACCTATCACCATTTCAAAGATTGGACCTAAAGGCCCTTGAAATGGGCCTTGGGTCCAAATGTTTTGGACACGATTGCATTCAGCACCCCATGGTTTTTATATGTTCCCCTTATCAGATTTTTCATTTTTGCAGCCATTCTCGAAATTTGGGGGGTGCAATAGACTTTTTTGCCACTCTGTAAAGGGGCATACTGTATCTTTAGCATTATTTGCTTGTCAAGGAAATGCACCGCTTTCAAAGAAATTGCATAAGAATGCAAAGCAAATACCATTTCTTTTGTTAGAGTACACTAGACATTAAGGACGAAATAAGGATACGTTGCACCAGATAAAAAATGTGAATATGAATTTAAAATTGAAATTTTTTACCATGTTGAGAATCGTCAAATTTATCCTTTATATGCATAGTATTCGGTACTTATTGGGAAACATGTGCTCACCCGCCCCCTTCCTTTAAATTTATGTGGCTTTATGATACAAAAACCTTTCTCTCTTAGTTTCAGAATTGCCGATTAACTGAAGTTTGACTTGTATTATAAGTTGTACATATACGTAGGCAGCTGAGAAGCCTTTCGCCCATTTTGACTTTTATGCTCTCTGATAAGCTCATTCAATTCATTTCCTTTTAGCCGAATGATTCTACTTGATCAAATTTTAGCTAATTGCGCAGAGTTTACTTATTTACGACGGTTTGACGGCGTACTTAATCCCATCTAAGACCGTTCGGCTGATTTAGCGAGCAATTAAAATACGCAGCAGACGAAAAAAAAAAACTGCATTGACCTACATCTAGGATTTGTTCCAGGCCAAAAATTAACCTTAATTCGAGAGCTGACCATGTAGAGCCAACGAAGTGTAATCGTCAACGTATCACCAGTCGATATAGTAACCATTATCAACAGACTATGGAAACTTTCCAGAAAAAAACCCTATCTTTGGAAATGGGTGACTACGCTAACCTCCAAGTGAAGGTTTCCTTCCTGTTTCAATAGCTTGTGTGAAGCAACTAAATAACGGCAAGCACCTTTGCGTTAAGGTTAATGGACGAATCTATTTTCAAGGATAGGGGAGCTTCTGCATTGAATCCTATAGCCTTATTCATCCTAACAAATGGTAAGATTAGAATTGAATCCTAACATTGAATTAAAATTATTGTTGGATTTCATCCTGACAAGCATGTTTCTGAACACATTTGTCAAATAAATCTTCAACTGGCTGTGTGTATCAAAGTATGCTTACGGAACATTAACTTTAAGGTTTAGCAACAAATAGATTTCCCATTTGCTTTAAAATACATTAAAGAAGATACTGTCAAAAATAAGAACAATAAAAATAAGTGAAACGGTGAGATGGAGATAAATACACATCATAAGCATGAACAGAATCAATAAAAGGATTAAATCATCTAATGTCTGCAAGTACTTGTAGTCTCGATCCCTTCTTTAGCATGTTATCAAAATCATTCCATTATTTGCAATTTTAAACAAAGCGTTATTTTAATAAGTTAAAAGTATTTTGTTGCACACTGTATGGAAATTTATTGTTTTGTTTGCAGATAAAGAAACCTCCTTTTCACCATAAATGTTATAACACGTACAGTACAGTTTACTGTATATCCAATTGTTTTACGAGATATTGTTGAATTAAGCACGCGTTGTTATAATATATTGCATCTTAAACTCAGATTATTGTTTATTTACTAAATGAAATCTTTATTCAACTGGAACTTACGAGAAGCGTAAAATATATTTGTTGCAAAAAACCTGGCATTGTACAATAATTAGTAAATGAATTTATGATAAATAAAATGTCCTTATATTAATTGTGTCATACTCATAACTAAAACTAACAACATCAGCTCAACAACATACCAGTGATAGTATGACCACATTATTATTAAAATTAACCAGCAACATCATGGGTTCATGCAACATCGTAAAACTAATAAATGATATTCTATATATAAGTTTTTAAATAACTACAAAGAAAAACAGTACGGCAATTTAATTGTGCACTAATTGGCAATAACGTCTAAACTATTTGTGTACATTAGGCCACACCTATGTCTGCAGATGTCCTTGACTGTACTAAGATTTTTCAACTAGCGCAGGGTGATACCAAAAGCTAGCATTCAGTACTGGTGCTGCCATCTGGAGACAAGATGTCGCCACTTGCCTCGACTTTATCGATTTGTCATCGATCGGTTCCTGCGCCAAAACTAGTCGCCATATGCAGTCAGCGCGGGCTAAATTTAGTTTCGTGCCGTCTTATTTGATCTTATCGTGATATCATATTGCATTCAAATAAGAAAGTAGGCCTATATTTACGAAACAGCCATTTTGCGCGCAGTTTTACTTTGCATTGCATTTGCAGACGTATTTAAAAATAACCGTTTGAAGGTTCTTGCAGAATCCAACATATGTTAAATGTAATTCCTATTTCTCTGATAGAGCATGTATAACGCTGTGTTTACATTGCATGTATGGACACTTTCTTATTCTTATTAACTGTCTTGCTCTAATTTGTTGACCTTATGACCTAACTCCCTTGTTCAACTTCAAATCATATTACTTGACCACTGTTTTAGCTGTTTACTGCAATAACTTCATTGTCATAGCTTCTGTGCCATTATCAATTTCACTGCCATGTTATTGTCTTTGATCAATTTCCTATCATGACCACCAGCTGCCTTTCTTTAATACATTCAAATAACTACTACCTTTATGTAATGTCATTCCAATGTCTTACAAATTTATTGACATTGGCAATGACATAGAAATCATGGTCAATCGTTATTTAATGTTCTGCTTTACATGGCTACTGCCTTCCTTGCAATTTATTGCCATCGCATTCTAAAATATAAATGTTAATATATTAGCACTATCAATATTTTTGCAGTAGATTTAGCAATCTTATGGGTATGAACATGAAATTAAATATGACTCCATTGGTTGACGGGATATCGCCCATAACATTGATGAAATTATGGCATCATAAATTAGTCTAAGATTGTTGCTTGCATATAACCACCAATATGCTTGCTGGTTAAAATTTTATAATAGTTTTATTTCCTCGAGATTTAGTTTAATGGAAATTAGTTTTATTTGAAACCGTTAAAAATCACCAACTTACCATCACCATGCAACAACTGATAGAAACTACTCAAAAAGCAGTTTTAATCCGACTGCCAGTATTAAACTGCTACTTGAAGAAAATAATTCACTATAGAGGACTCAAGTCTCTCCTGGCATATTTATTATTGGTATTAGTTTGATGGTATGCGTCAGTGGTTTGCAGCAAGTTCTTGATTTTAATTGTTGTAAACTGCTACTTCAAAAAGATATTTACAATCAGATCTTGTTTTCCCCAAAAAGACCATTTCTGTTTACAATAACCTTGTTTATTTTATATCCAGGTAATGTCCTTAACAGGATTTAGCCCACACCAAGTTCAAAAGCGCCGCTTGATGGGGCAGAATTGTAACACACTAATTGGCCATTACCAACCTCAATTTTTTTCGCCTGTTTTTTTTTTGGAATAGATGGATGACGCCACTTTTCTTTTTTTTTACGACAACATCCATTCATTCACTTCTTGGTTTACAAGTCTCATATCTGGGGCCCCTTCATCCCTTCCCATAGCCCGCAAATGTTATTACAAGTTGGTAAATGGCTTTTCGTTCGTTTCGACTAAAATGAATCGTCCTTCGGGGAAGTGTTAGTGCAATCAGAAAGTTAACATGATGCAAAAGGATATAAAATCTAGGAGTCATAAAAGCAAAACGGCTTTTCCACCTTCGTCCCGCTCATTATCAAATAACAAAATACCTACATCGCCGTTTTCCAAACAGCTTTCGCAGCATGCCCTTCGTGACATAAGTGCGAGAGTAAACGGTCCCTAAAAATCGATATCCCCAAACGCCGAGCGCCGTAGCTGCGCTGTCGGCTGGCGCCACCTGGCGGCAAACGTCGCAAGCTCGCTTCCCGCCAAATAACTCCAGAAATGGCCCCTCCTTCACATCTCACTCTCTGGAGTTTATTTCAACCGCGAAAGTATTGCGTGACTAGACGACTATATCGATCCGAAAAACCAAAACCCTGAACAGGCATATCGCTGAATCCAATCAGAATTTGCAACGGCGCTCCGAGCGGCAGACTTACGCGCATGCAGTGCCAGCCTCATGAACAAAAACTGCTAACAAATTGGTCGAATGTGACGAGACTATTGCAAGTTTGTTGAAAACATCTAGTGATGGAATCTGATTAAATGTACCAGCGAATATATTTGAAACAAATGCACTCTGATTCTTGACAAATTGATTTGCAATTGAATTGACAACAGGTTATTGTACATGTAGCCATTTCACCCCCATTTGTGAGGGTTCTCAGACAGCAGCTTTACGATTCGTAAATAATCCGCGTCTAAGTCCCGCTGTTGATTAAATCTGATAATATTGACCAGTTACTAAACGAACAAGGTAAACTGATGGCAAACTTGTGATTTTCCTGAGAAAAAGGCCATTTGGGGTTTCTGAGAATAATTGTTTAATGTTAGGGTATGAATTCAGAGTCAAGAATAATATGGTGCTGCCAAACAAATGTGTTGTCCAATTGGGCGCTGCAAATTATACAATGGTTGGCGTTCCGATGGTTCAACTCAGAACAAACTGTTTTATGTACAAAATTATTAAATTATTGCATTAAATGAGAAACCTATGAAACAAATGAAGACCCTCAAGATATGTTATTATATAGACGCAAATATTTCACATTTCGAAATGAAAACAAGTTATCACCTTTGCCGATAATAAATCATTGATGGAAACATCACTGTTTTAATATCTTGCTGATAACAAACAGCATACTAACATTTACTATTAGTTTCCTTCCATTCACAATCAATTTACTACCCATGACTTTCAACTTGGCACCATTGACCATATCAGCTTTACTATACATGACTAACATAAATACATTGCCATTGACTAGATTAGTTTACTTCCATTTACTATCGGTTTACTACAGTTGACTTTCAGTTTATTGCCATTGACTATCAGTTTACTACTATTAACTAACAGTTCCCTGGCACTTAACATCAGTTTACAACCTCTAAACAGGATTTTACTACTATTGCAGATCAGTCAATGTCAGTTTATTAGGTTTGTGGTGATTGCAGTTCGACCAGCGATTTTTTCTATAATAGAATCACGTCAAATTTTATAAAAAATAAAATGTTGCACATGGTTTAAACAGTAAATGCGTTTTATTTCATGCCATATTGCGTTTTATACTTTAAAATTGTGTAAAGCCGGCCATACACGAGGAAAGTTATATCTGGAAATACGGTATGTTCAAAAAGTTCCGTTTTTTAGAATGTGAATTACGAGAAATGAAATCTTTTACTTAGAAAATTATAAAAACTTAAATGAAGTCTAATTACTTTCAGTTTGAAATTTCCATTTTGAAAAGCCAAGATTAGTAAAATGCTCGGAAATATGCGCTTGACTTTTCGGACACGACTAAAATTGTCAATTAAGTTTCTAGACATAACTTTCCTTGCGTATGGCCGGCTTATTACATCAAACTATTTCGCATGAAGCCATCAGCTGCTTTACTTCAAAAGTAATCAAATTATTACTGAAGAGAGCCAAAAGGACTATTGATTTGTGAAGAATCCGTCTGCAACAATTTATTTTTTCTCACATATACGACGAAAGCTTATAATTTCTCCAAAAACATAGTCAGATTCTTGTCAGTTGTACAACCAACAAACAATTAGTATGTCAAGCATTGGTTTGCAATAAGTGATTTTCCTGTATGGAGAAGCCTTAAAACAGCAATAGAGTGGACGATGGCATTCTGTTACTAATTCGAGGATTTGCAATAAGATATTGAGCTCAAAATCTACGTATCTTAGCTACAAACCGCATTCTTTCAATTGAAAGCAGACAATAATGGCCGCAGATGTAGAATCGTACACACACTGAGTGAAATGGGCATTGTGGTCAGATTAGGGATTTGGCTTTACCTATATATACACTGAACTAAAAGATGCGATCAAATCAATTAGAGATTAAGTGGGCTTTAAAGGTGAGATTATATTCTTTGAGAGATGATTGAAGAAAATGATGCATCCAAGAAACATTAAGGCAATATTGCTTAAAGGCTGTTCTCAAGCTGCACTCCCCATGTAACAGTTTACGCAGACAACTTAATAAAAAAACTAAACAAAATTGATTGTTATGAAGCTTAACTTTGTCATAGACAGAATATCTTCCGCAAATATTGTGAAAAAGGCCACTTCAGCCACTTAGAAGCTAGATTGCTAACTAACGAAATTGTATACCAATGATGAATTTAAAAAAGTGGAAGGTTTTAAATTAATGAGAATATTGCATTCAGTACTACTTGAGAAAACGAGGATTAGGAAGAAAGTTTGATCTATGACAATTTTTCAATAATTGGTCGGGATCAACTGTGAGTCAAATTGTTACATTAATAACGCTTGTGAACTGCCTTAAAAGATGTATTAATCGCTGTAATCCACTGAGAAAGTTATATCCGAAAATAAATAGCGAGAAATTTCTGGGAAGGAATTATTTCAACTGAAACAATTTCCTATAGCTGCACACATGGCGATATGTTCAGAATTTATCCCTACGGTATATGACAGCCCTGTTTCGAAGGGGAATTTGGGTAAATTTACTTCACAGCATGCCGCTCATTCCATCCTATAACGTATGTCTTTCCTGATTGGCTACCCAAAAGAGAGTGGCATAACTGTAAAACCCATTACCTTTACCCATTACCCATTACCATTACCCATTACCCATTACTTGAGAAATAACATGCTCAGAATAGGATCCTTTTCTATTCAGGAAATATATTTGCGAAGGATATTTTTCACAAAACAAAGGAAACAAGTTTCGGGATATAAATTGCCTCATGTGTAAAAGGAAATTCTTCATCATAAATTCACCAAAGATTTAACTTTAAACAATTCATTCCGTGAAATTATTTGTTTGATGCACCAGCTAGTGTGAATTAATCCGCAAATAAATTTTACAAATGTCCACGATATGGGATGATGCAAGCACATCTTTCAATGACATAAATTATCATTGATTTGATAAAATGCAGAGTTTTTTAAAGAATTTACGTTTTAGAAGGTTCATCTAAAAATCCTTGGAAATTGTGAAGTTTTCAGAATAGCAAACCAAAAGTAATTTTGATGGAACTTTCCAAATCTTTCGTAAAACGACCTGTGCTGCCATCTCGTATTGCACACTCAAATGAAATCGTTTTTATTCCAATTTCAAATCGGATGCCGGAAGCGCACACTTGGCACAAATTTCCGCATTGTAGACACGTGGTTATTCTGCAAATTAATTAAACCACCGACGGCTCTCCACAGGGCCGAACAAACGTCAGTCTAACAAGATTTTGAAACTGTTGATGGCGGCGAATAAACAGTGCAAAAACAAATCAATTTAAGTCCATCAATAGAAACTTCACTTTAAATTTCCCTTCACGTCAATAGAGTGCTGCG
This sequence comes from Ommatoiulus sabulosus, assembly GCA_034697705.1. Classification (NCBI taxonomy): domain Eukaryota; kingdom Metazoa; phylum Arthropoda; class Diplopoda; order Julida; family Julidae; genus Ommatoiulus; species Ommatoiulus sabulosus. Next base: position 5,088 of record JAQGAO010001518.1, on the reverse strand, counting down.
TTATTTATCTTCTCACAAGAGTTACGTCTTCCATTTATTCATTGTTTGCGTACAGAATAATACAAAAAAACATTGCACACCAATGTTGATATTTCACTCCAAACCATCCTTTTTTTTTCATTTTTCAAGTGTTACTAAGATAATTCATGATAGCAGTAAGTGTACTAGACACTAAATATACAAATGCATGAATTGTTTTCCAGTGTAAAGGACAATTTATGGACACCTCTCTTGAATTTAGCTACTTAGGAAACCAATCATTTAAAGCAGAGATGTTCTTATAGGTTCTGAAGATAAACACTAGTCACGCTTGGTTTTTTTTCACTTCTGAAGATGAATACTTCTTCACTTCTGGCACCAGCAAATCTTACTTTAAAGACGCTTTGACTTGTTGGACTATACATGTAAATTGGGCTTAAACATCCTGGGCAATGTCATTTGCAGAATAAGTGAATCACTTGATCTTTTGAACAAGCTGCAACATATTCTGTATCTTAACATCAAACAACTTAGCGTTTTACAGTGCAGTAATCGAGACAAAAAGTCTACCTGGAAATGTTCCACAATGTCCTGGAGACCTGGAGAACATTATGTCCTCCAGGTCTCCAGCAGGCAACCGAGGAGTCTCGCAAGGAGCATGTAGTTTTTCCTTTGGTAACCTTGACATATACATTGTACATCTAAAAGAAATGCACCACTTGGACATCCAAGACAATCACTTGCAGAACACGACTGCATCACTTAACATTCTGGACAAGCATCAGCAGATTCTGTATCTCAACATCATTTGGACAATGTCATTCGCAGAACATGACTAACATGATTTAACCCTCTGGAAAGCTGCAACACATTCTGTATTTCAATATCATTTGAAAGATGTCATTTGCAGAACATTTCTGCATCACTTAATTTTCTGGACAAGCTCCAACAGATACTGTACATAAATATCATTTTTAAAGATGTCATTTACAGAACATTTCGGCATCACTTAACCTTCTGGACAAGCTGCAACAGATTCTGTATTTCAATGTCTTTGGACAATGTTATTTGCAAAACTTATCTGCATCACTCGACACTCTGGACATGCTGCAACAGATTATGTGTCTTAATTTCAATGCCGTGCTTTGCAGTGCATTTGTCGAGTCAAAGGAAAACAAAATTCATCGTTGGCAAGTTTCTCGTTGCGTCCACCAGGAGCCTCCATCAGACCATCCAAAGAGCTTAGCAAGGTGTCTGCGGTTTTCCTTTGAAAACCTTGAAATCTTCGATTTCCTTTTTGTTCTTCAGGCATCTTGCAGTGTTTGCAGAGACCGCCTCACTCGGCGCGATAAAATTGACGTAACAATTTTCCTCGAAGGCCACGGACAACAGCGCCGTTCATGGGAGCTGGCTTTATTATTATTTTAAATTCTCAGCTGATTTATTTCCGCAATTAGGTCTCCTGCGTGACTCGTTTTCATTTGTTCCTCAAAGGCTATATAAACAAACGGCAGTACTGGACGCGTTTTAAACGCATTGGTCATTTCCCAAGAGGACCTCTGCTGCTGGCCAAGCTACCTTCAGAAAAATGCACCTGTTTCTGCTGCACATGGAGTATGGAGGTAATGATTTTTGGAGAAACAGTTTTAGCTCGGCTTTTGAACTAAGTGCGTTTCAACATATTCAAGAGTTATCGAGGTTGTAAAAGAGCTTTTGCTCAGCTCTCCTGAGAGTCGTTAACCCTTTGTTGATCTATGGGCCTTTCTTGCGATGCGAGTGGGCGCCAGCATATCCTCAAAGTGCGTGGAAAATTGAGATTTCGAGCCGAATTGGCCAGTGGTCAATGGAAAACTCGAGAAACAGTATTCATGTAATACCAACAATCTAAATAAGGGTGTTTGTAAAAGCTCGTTGATTTGCTTGCGCTCGCAAATGGCTAGATGAAAGTTAAGTCGCTGCATCGACTTCCGCTATTGTAGGTGGTCGTTTTGGTAGATTTGATCAACCTTTCGATAGAATTGTTAATTGCAGATCAAAACTGTAGAATGAAATGAAATTGGTGGAAAACCAAACGTGAAGCTGGTGGGATTTAGCAGTGGTGATATTGATGAAGCACTAACGTTATAGCTGCGGAAAGTTGCAGCACAACTGTCATATGCAGGTACATGTAACTGCTACAAAATTCTTAGAACACTACAGAAGGCAGCGCAGGTAAACGGTCAGAAAACAGCCCAGGTAAGCGGTCAGAAAATAGCGCAGGTAAGCGGTCAGAAAATAGCGCAGGTAAGCGGTCAGAAGGCAGCGCAGGTAACACTGTCAGAATGCAGAGCAGGTAAGACTGTCAGAAGGCAGTGCAGGTAGACTGTCAGAAGGCAGCGCAGGTAAGACCGCCAGAGGCAGCGCAGATAGGACTGTCAGAAGGCAGCGCAGGTAAGACTGTCAGAAGGCAGCGCAGGTAAGACTGTCAGAAGGCAGCGCAGGTAAGACTGTCAGAAGACTGCGCAGGTAAGACTGTCAGAAGACTGCGCAGGTAAGACTGACAGAAGGCAGTGCAGGTAAGACTGCCAGAAGGCAGCGCAGGTAAGACTGTCAGAAGGCAGCGCAGGTAAGACTGCCAGATGTCAGCGCAAGGTAAGACTGTCAGAAGGCAGCGCAGGTAAGACTGTCAGATAACTGCATGAAAACTGCCAGAAGTCTGCATGAAAACTGCCGGAAGACTGCAGGTAAACTGTCAGAAGACAATGCAGGGGAATTGCCAGATGACATTGCAGGGAAACTGTAAGAAGACAATGCAGGAAACTGTCAGAAGACAATGCAGGAAACTGTCAGAAGATAATGCAGGAAACTGTCAGAAGACTACGCAGGCATAAACTGTCAGAAGACAGCGCAGGTAAAATGTCAGAAAACCGCAACCAAACTGTCAGAAAAAAAAACATCGAAATTGCTGGTAAACTGTCAGAAGACAACGCAGGTAAACTGTCAGAAGACAACGCAGGTAAAATGTCAGAAAACAACATCGAAACTGCAGGTAAACTGTCAGAAGGCAACTAACGCAGGTAAACTGTAAGAAGACATTGCAGGGAAAGACATTGCAGGGAAGACTACGCAGGTAAACTGGCAGAAGACAACGCAGGTAAACTGTCAGAAGACAATGCAGGGAAACTGTCAGAAGACAATGCAGGAAAACTGTCAGAAGACAATGCAGGGAAATTGTCAGAAGACAATGCATTGAAACTGTCAGAAGACAATGCAGGGAAACTGTCAGAAGACAACGCAGGTAAACTGTCAGAAGACAATGCAAGGAAACTGTCAGAAGACTATTCAGGGAAACTGCCAGAAGACAACGCAGGTAAAATGTCAGAAAACAGCAACCAAACTGTCAGAAAACAACATCGAAACTGCAGACAAACCGAACACTGCACGCTAACTTTGCGACGTTCAAGTCGAAGACAACAATCACCTTATTGCAGATCGACTTGCAGTCAATCCTACATCGTCTTTTTTGCAAGCAGTTTCTCGTCGCAGCACATGTCCAACATTCGCAACAAGTTCTTTCTGACTATAGTGTCAAATATATCCGAAAATTGAAATTTCACGAGGCACGAGTACACGTTCGTCTAGGTGTCGCAAACGAGAGGAACAACAAACTCTTGTCTTTAGGCAGTCGGGCGAACATATTGCAAAGTTGCAGTTTCGCAGCGATGCATTTCGCAGCCATCATGTACGCGTCCCTTTTTAATCAATTTCGCAGAAAGCGAACGAAAGCAATTTGAAGCCTTATTTTTGGCTGGCAACACGATTACGTCAGTAGTTGTCTTCTGCAACATCACTTCTGGCAGCAACGCCAGTTGAAGAGGACCTCTTGCACCGTCAGAGATTATACGAACCTCGATCATCTCCCGCATTTTTTCTCCCCCCCCCCACAAATTAATTATCAAATTAATGGCGGCATTAATTTGCACATTTCTCGGCAAGGCCATGCAACGTAAAACTGAGACTGCAGGCATGTTTTCTTCGCAGTTTTCGCAGAAATCATTTTTCTCGACGCCGCCATGGTAAATAATGAGCGCGACATCGAAATGATTAATTTTTTGGAAATGCGATCTGCGAGCTTTGATAAAACAGAGTCTATACTTTTACAAATTTGGCATTTTTATATATAGTGTTCTGCTAGAACGATCAGCTCGCTGCGATGCATAAATTAACGTGGCACCAATTAAAAACTGGAAAGATTTACCGCCTAGACAACCGGAAATCCTTTTTTCACCCATAAATATATCTCGCCACCAACTTCGTGGATATGTGGAAATGGCAAATCTTAATTACTGCAACATTTTCTTTTTTTCCAAGGATACAGTATCAGACTTGACATGTAATTACGACAGTAAACCAAGTTTCTGAAAATATACGAGTCGTGGATGGTTTTTTTCTAGTCATTAAAGGAGAAAGAAATCTATTCAAACGCCTCCAATTTTTGAAAATTAATTGCTCTAGTGAAATTGAAACATTATTTGTATAGTATACACTTTTACATGTATATAAATTGAGTTCACATTACACGGAATTTGAAATGAATGAAATTGGGATGATTAAATCAAAATTTGAAATTCATATTCATCAATGAATCACGCTCCGGATATAATTTTCAAATGCTGTCAGTCCCTTGAATGGTAGTATAAAAGGATTCCACTGTATGAGGTTACGACAGTTACTTCATAATCAGGTTCTTAAAATTACAATAATTAGGACCATTTTTTCACCAAGGTAAACCGTTTGTTGACATTTTATGTACATGTACATGTGAATGTTAATAATGAATATTCATGTGTAACAATACAAAAAATATATGTATGCATAGAATGTATTCACTTATTGGGTTAAATTATTTTAATTAAGCTTTAATGATTACCGAATATAATTTTCAAATTCTTGCGGTCCCTTGAATGGTAGTATAAAAGGATTAAACAGAACGTGAAAGCATGTCCATTGCTCGAACGTTCTATCTACATGTACTTCTACTATTACTTCTTGCCAGGGTGGGAGCACATTGAGACTTTTAAATTAAGAAATTTACTTACCGACCACTGGCGCCACCCAGCGGGCTAACAA
>JAQGAO010001517.1:0-23941 GCA_034697705.1 Ommatoiulus sabulosus | reverse complement strand
ATGGGCTCGACCCCCCTACCATATGGCATTTAGTTGCTGACTGTAGGGTACTGAGTTGAATTGAATTGAATTGAACTACTGAACTGTAACACGAATATTTGAGGCAGCGTATGTTTTATAAATTTTATAATTTAAATTAGTAAAATTCAAGTTTGATCGAAATTTTATTTGAATACAAAAATTCAAGAAATCACTTAATAAGTTTAAATCAGCTTCTCACTTGGTTATAACGGATTTATTTCATGTTCAAATTAAAATACTATGAAAATGACGCAATGAATGGCGTATGTTTCATGAATTTTATATTACAAATTTTGGATATACGTAGTGGAAAAAGATTCATTTAAAATAATTTGAAATATAAAACTCAAGAAATAACTTAAAATTTAAATCCGCTTCTCAATTTGTTACATGGATTTATTTTATGTTCAAATTAAAGTACTATGAGAATGACGCAATGAATGGTGTATGTTTTATAAATTTCAAATTACGAATTTCGGATATTCGGAGTAGAAAAACTCATGTTTAATGGAAATTTTATTTAAATATAAAATTTAAGAAATAAATTAATAAGGTTAAATAAGCTGCTTAATTGGTTACAAGGGTTTATTTCATGTCCGAACAATTTACTTTGTTGAGAACGATGCAAAATCCAATTAAAAGGTCTAACAATGTTTTCATTACTGAAATAGTCCCCAACCATCCATTAAATTTAAGGTCAATTTAGGGGATCGCATACCATTTTTTTTAAAGCATGATTCATGTTGGTAAAATGCGCAAGAATTTCGTGAATTCTCAAGTTTTTATATTGTACCCACTAAGATAAACTACATTAAGAATGATTTATTTACTTAAGTTCTTGATTTATTCGTACAAGTTGATGATTAATTTTCAAACTTAAATGGACTTAAAAAAACGAAGCTATTCAGGGCAAAAATACTCTTTATCTTCGCAACTCTGGAAGAGAGCAATAAACTTCCGCGACCTTATAACAGCTTCTTCGTGATTAAAATGTATGGATATTTCATCGAATTTCAAATGCATTTCATATAAAAATTTCGTACTTAACTGTTATTTCTTGTGAAGTAGTTGAAGCCATTTCACTGTATTTGTTACACTTCTAATATTTTTGAATATACTCGCTCGTATCTTTCACTTTAAATATTGCATACAATTTTTTTTATAAATAGTTTACTATTTCCGAAACATGATAAATAACAGTAAACTTAATGTATACCAAACACCAGTATATCATTTTTCAAATGTATCACACTGCCCATGCATAATACATCGATCGATTCATTTTAAATGTTGGAATAAACTTGTAATCCCGAAGTAATAAAGTTGAGCCTCGCGTTATAAAAACAACCAATTGTTAGACACAGGCTAAACTAGGAAAAGATTAATGGCGTATTGCATTAAGTGGCTGGTTAAATTAATTATTTGAAACATTGATGTTACCCTATGAAAACCTCCTTGTTTTCTTTTTCATAAAATTAAATTCCAGCCCCTAACAATTTATTTGTACTATTAATTTTGATTTCAATTTTATTTTATTTTTATGTAATTTGAGATTATTTTTTGTATTACAATATATCTAAATTTCTCCACTCCCCCTCCATATATTTTTTATACAAATCGATTGTTTTTATTACAAAATTAGGTTTACATCTATAATGCATAATTCAGTGTACTGGAAATGTATAATCCCATAAGAAGGCAATTAAGTCGAAACGATGAGCTAAATAAAATTAAAAATCTGGCTGAATGATATTCCTAAGGCTCGCATATTTAAAAAACGCTCGTATTTAGTACATAAATTCAATACACGTCAACTATTATTCAAACTAATTTCCATTTAGGGAGATCCATTTTTGTCATCGTTCTGGCAGTGAGTGAATGCCTCGCTAAAAAAACGTTCAAACCAAAGCATTTCTGACAGACACAGGCCGTCCATTTTTCCGAGCGTATTTTACACTAGTCTGTCCAATTCTGAACTTTTCAATCCACTCATCAACCGAATGTTTGGACATTACTAGAACCTTCTACACATTTCTGCACCTGAATCCTAGGCACTATCTCCTCGGACTAATCTTTGCTTTCAAATTTTAAGTACGTGTGTTTTTTGAAACATATACTGAAATATGGATTTAATTTCAATAAAATCCATATAGCCATTTTTGTTACAAAAAATAAATTATTGCGGAAACGTAATGAACGCTCCTCTGGGAAACGCCGATGGAATAAACGCGCCCCTTTAATTCTGATTGTCCTAAATTGTATTAAGTGAGAGTTTCCTTTATTGGGGAAAAAGTAGCATTTGTTACGTCATTCTTCGATAATAATAAAACAGCCAAATACGTGGCCCAACAATCATCGAGGTTGACAAACGTTTTTGTTGTTTTGTTTATCAGGTGCGAGGACAAAGATTAGTGCGGCTTAATGACAAAATGCATAGAGCGTTGACAAAGACTTCTCAGAGCAGTAGAAGTATCTAACTTAGACGAGTATAGTCGTAGGCACCTGTCAACGGTCAAATTAAACCCGATAATGGGGGACAATGGATAAAGACACGACAAACAGCTCGTTAGTTATTGTGACCGAAAGAACGAAAGTTGCCTTTTCTCGATAGACACTTCTAAGACTCGCTATGAAGAGAACCTGTCTAGACAAGCTATGTGTTTTCTCAACTCTGCTGAGAAAGATGATAACAGTTTCATTAGTGCGCCATAACCCCTCAGGAGCATTTGCACGTTGCCATCGCAGTCTGCAATTTATTGGACCCAGAGAAGTTGAATAGATGAAATACACTGATGATAACTGCAAATATATGTCAGCGTGACTAGATTTTTCATTAAAACCTAGCTCGAGTTCTGACACTGGGTAAAAATCGCCTCTGCGGCGGACACAATCCTAGGAATTCGAAGCACATATTTAGGACACTTCATCTGAGGATGGCTATGCAAATTATGGGAAAGATTCAATCAAACTGGTCTACATTCTTCAGCTAAGAAAATGATATGCGTCTGTCATATTCTTCTATTACATTAAAGATCATAGAACATAAGGTCATTGAAAATTGATTCTTTGTTTAACGTCCTAAAAATAGCTTTATTTCGCCATTACGTTTCGACAATGACGTTTTCATGAACGTTTTGCTCTGAGTTAGGAACTAAAATTACATATTCCTTTTTTTACGAACTCAATTCCTATTACAGGGGAATGGATTTGCGTTAGGACCGGTATTCTTTTTCTTGCTCCATTTTAGGAAATGGAGAATTTACCCGAACGGGTGGATATTTTTAAAAAACTCAAATATAAAATTCTAAAGGTAAGTGCAAATTGCATTTTTCGTTTTTAATACCATTCCGGTTTAGGAACCCTTTATTTCAAGAACTTTTTTTGGATCTCTACAAGCATTTAAACCTGAGCGAGTCGACTATACATACAATGTTTAATAAGCAAGACACTTGATAGGGGTACTCAGGCAGAGCTTAACGCATCGTGAAATCCTTCGTGTAAAATGAAATGTACAATGTATTCATTGATTTAAAAACATCGATAACTTCGAGTGAATTTTTAAACCAATGAGAGTGTAGATTTTTGACACGTGACTTCATGGCTGCCAAAATACGATTCATAAAGCTTCTTGTTGTTAACGAGATAAGTCATTCCGTGCATGGGGATGTTTATTTCAAATATAATTAATTCTTCAAAACATAGATTAATTTAAAATTTTCATCTTAAACGATAAAATTAACATTATTCGTCCAATAGTCTAAAACGTGGGAGTAGAAATAAGTTTGCACCATCATAAAAGGGGTATTAGGCGAGCTCTTCACGAAGTTCCGCTGTAATACCACAAAATTGATACAGTATATACGAATGTTAAATAAGCTTTGATTTCACGCTATAAACTAAATTAGTTCTAAATTCGTCTTGGATTCTTCACTTCCCTGTAATGATTCAACAATGTTGCTAGACGAAGAATCTAAAGTAGACTGATGCCAAACAATACTAAAGACGCATTTTTTTGAAACATCAAACAATGAAAAAAGCTTTTCTCCAAACTTTGGAGGAGGAAAAAAAAAACGACGGTGAAAAGGCAATAATCAATTTCAATATCTTGCTCTACATATATCGCCATGCATAACAACGTTGGGGGACTCTCTTCGTATTGGTTTGATAGCGCAAGGTCTATAATAATACATAATATATTACTCTGCCAATAATAACGAGCTTATTTGGGGATTTCTAGCGAAAAAGTAAACTTTTTTTTCATTTTGTGTACCTATTTTATAAAGTGGGCTTTTTAAAAATTCATGTAGAATCTATCTACTCGCTCTCCCTCTCCCTCTCTCTGGAATTGGCCACTAAAAGTACATTTGCTTTACGGATGTCATTGAAAAGTGCATATACCATCGCATCAAAACCGTACCTAAATAAAACAGGAAGTCGGCAATTCCGGTAACAATATCTGATTTGCGAAGGGAATTAAGGACCGAAGAACCTATTTTAAGATGAGCAAAGATCTAATGCCTAAAAGGCCATCTATTTGCCACTATGGATACCATTGGCACTTTGTTCTCCGTGCACCATCTTAAGAAAGCAACGACTATCCTATGGGAAAACAAGCGCTACGTCGTGTCCTCTTTAACGTTGTATTTCTACGTCTTATTTCAAATTGCATCAAGTTGCGCATAATGGCTCGCAGCTGCAACCCCATGAATGGTTAGTAGGCCACCGCCAATTTTCAATTCTTCGATCCGTAGATTAATAGAAGACTGAAAGATTCCCTATTACAAGGTCTACGAGGAATATATATTGAGAATAAAACCAACCAGCTGGAGCCATTCTGCGCCGCAGCTTAAAAGAAGTTGAAATCCATTTAAAGCCATATGCAACGATTGGCAAAATCGCTTTAAAAGGTTGTCGAGTAAGGTCAACAGAATCGACATCGAGGAAGTTTCTGTAAAACCATTGAGTATAGAAACATCTTTAATTTAGGTGCTGCGTTCATTTAAGGCAGTGGTTTCCAAACGTTTTTGGACTACTGCCTTCTTGTTGAGAAAAAAAATATTTCATCATCCACCCCCTCTTAGAACTTCTTATACCCCCCCCCCCCCCCACCACCTCTTCCTTCTTGTAGCACATTTTCCATCAGTGCCTCCCGTCCATAAAACAAGTAAAAATGATACATTAAAAATTAAATTTTCATAAAAACTATATAAATTGAAGTTTCTTTTGTACGCTGTAGTAAAAAGTATAATTGTATAAAAGCATTAAATCTTCATACTTATAAAAGACGTGAATTTGTAATCATTGCCCTTGTACCCAATTGCCTTTTATTGCCCTCACCCTACTACTTTGCCCCCCAGTTCTCCATTGTCCACTTTGGGAATCACTGATTTAAGGCGATAGAGAACCTCGAATCTAAAATGTCATTAGGGCTATTTTATAATTTTAAGTAATTTCAAAAAGTACAGTTTAAGAAAAAACAAAACAATTCAAAGCCTTAATTATGTTTAGGTTATTTAATACATTATTTAATGTTATTAAGTTATATTTTTGGAACTGATCCTAAAATATTTTAATGAAATTTGTTGTAAAAATTCTTCCATCATTCCTGAACATATTTCAACATTAAAAGATAAGTTTAAAAAATTGCAGGTGCTTAAAATTGAAAAGCAGAGATAGACTCCGAGGAAATGGTGGCGCAGCAGCGTTTTTACTTTTACAGGCATTTCAGGAGCAGAAATGTGTGAAATGTTTAAGGTCCGAATTTATGTCCAAACGTTCGATCTATGAGTGGATTGAAAAGTTCAGAAATGGACAGTTAAGTGTAATAGCTGCTCGGAGAAATGGACGGCCAGTGTCTTTCAGAAATGCTTTGACTAAAACGTTTTTTGAGCGAGGTATTCACTCGCTGCCAGAACCATGGAAAAAACGCATCTCCCAAAACGGAAATTATTTGAATAATAGATGACGTTTACATGTATTTCTCCAACAAATTTCATTAAAATCAATACAGCTGGTGTTTTTTTTTTTAAAAAAATAATCATGGCGTAAACTTAATGAACGCCCCTCGTATTTTAAGTACATTAAGTTTAGTGTTAAAATAAACGCCCATAGAAACCGATCATTTAAGGGGAAAAAATCAAACCCGTAATTTTAAGACTCGATTTCTCGGAAAATATCGGTTCACGTTGTTGAACTCGTCTACCAAATGCCTGATTATGTTCCTTATTTATTACCCTCACCATCACTACATAAATTTATCATAAGCCAACAAGAGTGCAATCACAGTGCGTAGCTACATTTGCCCTACCACAACTTGGTAAGCTGGCTTATGTCGATAGCAGCAACAATCATTACCGTGCTCGGCCACAAATTCCAACTAATAAGTGGATCAAATACGGATTTAACAATGTGCCAAACATATTGGCCTAAGCGTACAAAGTGCCTGAAAAAATTAACTGCATCCTTAATTGTACATGCTCTTCTCAGACGCGTCCTTACAAATCTGTCTTGGTTTATTTCTCTACATTTCCTTTGCGTCTTTGTTTGATTTTACTGGACCTGCACAAAATCTAAATATTTAAAAATCGTATACGAAATGTATAATTAAAACTTCAATTGTTCGTAAAGCCCTATTTGACGTTTGTTGGAATATCGCAAAAACGTTTTCACCAATCATTATAAAAATACAATTAAGTCAAACGTGTAGGTTGCGCATATTATTTACCGTTATAGGCGGCGCTGCAGTCGAAGAAAATGGCGTCCAAACATGGAAAAGTTTCAAATTGGTCTCAACTTGATTAGCTTGCTTTACCTTGATATTCTGCATCTTCAAGTGGTTGGATTGTATGCAAATATTTTGACGAGACTTAAGTATTCCTCAGCCAATGTTATTTCAGCAACTAGCAGTGGACAATTAGCAAATGGGCCATCGCCACCGCAAGTAACGAATAGGGCATCCACAGCCATAACCTATCACCAACTGAACCAGTCGCATCATAAACGGGACATGGTAAACGTCACCACGATGAGGAGCACCAACCATGTCACAAGTCCTTACAGAAGTGACCAATAAAATTCACAAAACTCCAACAACAACGACAACAATTAAGCTATCGAAATAACAATCAAAATGTAACGAAATACAACTCAGATTGCGTTATTGTGAGATTACGATCTGATTTTAATAAGTTAGTTTAAAATACCTACAATAATCTATTCAAACCTCCCTTCATTTATAGTGACTAGATCACCTAGTTTTTTGAGTATAGGTGGCGCTTTTTTAAACATTCAGGTGCGAAAATTGAAACTTGTTTTTCTCCATTTTCTTCCATTTTCTAACCACGTTTTCATCTAACTGCTGGTTTATAAAAATTCGCCAAAAATATCTGTTTTATAGAAAAAATTTCAAATGTCGTCTCAAATTAATGTTAAATTTGGATGTATTCCGGGTGCTATGGAAGATTAGACGTCAAATTGATTGAATGGAGGATGATTTACTGTTTTCATGGGAGCATGGTATGTTCTTTGTTACTAAATTAATTGTGAAAGTAGTACTGCATATTATCGTAATTGTAAACGTTTATTAATTGAGTGCGACTATTGCCAATATACATTTTCATTATAATATTTGCAATCGTATTATTAATTTATATGCATGCGAAAATAATGTAATTCTTACACATTGCTATGCCAATTATGCATTGTTAGCTCCTGAGGAAGGCAATGTAATGCCGAAATGTTGAGCAAGGAAATTTAAAAAAAACATTATTTGAGGAATATTAAAATCTCGTCAAAATAGCTTGCGTTACGTCAAAGTATAAAAAATATGCGCATATCAAATCCTTCATGAATGAAAATGTTTACAGAAGCAAACGATACTCTCAACGATAACTTTTACGAAAGTTGGCATACTTGTATAATTAACGTATCCGAGTTCCGGCCAAGGTCGCATGGGTCATATAGATATTAGTAACATCATTTGATATAATAGGCTGTATCATCCGGTGCACGAAACGGCTGATGTCTTTTGCGAAATGCCGACCCTTGAAGTACATTTGGTAGCAGCGGGACGCGCAGGAGTCGATCTAAACTACGCTCCGCGCATGTAATACCAACGAATTTTAGTTTCAATAAAATGTCGAAACAATCTCAGTATTTTGCTTAAACCGTCTACTCCAGCGCATTATTTTTTCATATTTTGGTTTTATTTACTGAAATGTTATTTAGGTTTAAAATTAAGATGCTCGATTTCACTAGAAACTACTGTACAGGATAGCACATTGTATGCTTATTGCCTCCATATAGACCCCCACGTTTCAAAAAAATTTCCTATTGTATCGTAGCTAATAGCAAACACTAGCGCTACCTGCTGAGTTTAATCGTTAAGGTCTGATTTTATTCTGAAGGCACCAATAAAATTCTGAAACGTAAACTAGCGCTGTCTTGACCATTTCACGTGCGAAGTTGTAGCAAGTTTTGTCCTTTGATCATTTCAAAGTTTGAAAATGTGGAACTTTTGTCAGTGGCCACATCTACCACTCATCGACACACCCTTTTTCGTAATAATTCGACCAATTATATATTGAATACGGTATACGAGTCGGGAGCGGCTTTATTTTTACTTCTGATCAGGTGTCGCTGCGAACTCAATTGCCACCGAAAAAGCATCGATTCGGTTAACTTATTGTTGCATTGATTCGGATTTCATCACTATGATGACACTGCCTAATTAATCTTGGTCCGCAACACCACTACACCAATCATTCCCTATGCATACAGAATGTAAATGGGCAGGCGCTGCAAAGTTTATCAGATAAATTTCGTTATAACCTGTTATTTTTGGTATTGTCAAAAGTTAGTTTTAACGTAACAGCGCGAATGCTTTGGGAACTCGAAAATTCATTCGTTTTTTTTGCTCAAAATGCGTAATATCCGAATTCGAAATTCGTATTTTATAAAGAAATTAACATTCCTTATGAAGTGGTTTGGAAATTAGTTCGTACTAACAAAAATTCGTCTTAATAAAGTTCATTGTGGGTAGGGAGAATTTTAAGAGCGCATTTGGTAAACAGCGTTGTTTTCAAACATCTTCAAGAGCAATCCAAGAGCGTTACGTAACAAACCGAATGGAGGGTACTTGAAAACGACCTAATCAGCTTTGTTTTCCAGAATGGCACTCGTCAGACAGGCATATCATATTACACCGATCTTGAGACCACTGTCCCATGTCTGTCTAATTTCTAGTATTTGGGGTTCGTTTCAGATGCCACTCCCGTATTTCATCAGGTTTTCTCCGAAGTGACCATGGAGCCAGGTCCTTCGGTCTCGTTAGAATGTGTCGCATCGGGTAATCCTCCGCCCAATTTTGAATGGACCCTCGACGGCATGTCCATTACGAAGTCCAGACGAGTCTCGGTGGACGAATATGTTAGCGCAGTTGGCGATGTTATTAGCAACATGAATATCAGCAAATCGAAAATCGAAGACGGTGGTGAATACAAATGCATCGCGCACAATAAAGTCGGACGTGTTGAACATGCAGCCAGGCTTAATATTTATGGTGAGTAAACATCTTAAATCATTCAGATTAATCATCCGTCCTTTCCTTCGGGGGATTCACAACTATTTTTCTCGCCTCGTTTAAACGGTGACTGCATAAATCATCCGGAATGAGACGCAACCGCCATTTTTTTCTCGCTGAAAATATATACTTTCGAAAAGTGTGTAGAAAATGTATAACACAATTCCGGGCAATAATAATATAAAGAAACACGTCGATAAACCATGAAAATTTCATGAAATATAAAATAGTATAACAATAATCTTCTCACAATAAAAAAGTAAAAATATATTTCAGCTAAAGTTCGACGATATAATATACAGTTTATATCGTCAACAAAGATAAGATAGTTTTCCTATGAACTATAAATACGTCATTCGGAATGAAACCAAACTAGCATGATTTATTGGCCGGAAATACTTTCAAAAAGTGTAATGTAAATATGGAGAAATTAAACGAGTAGTTTAAACTAGTCTGCAGGTTTTCAGTAAGCGCTGCGATGTAATACTGTATACGAGATAATATACAGTATAAAATTGTACATTTTCAACAAAATTATCGGACTTTTTAAAGGAAAACTTTTCATTTAAGTATCTATAGAAATTAAATTGGCTATATTAAGAAAGATCAATGTATTTTTAACTCTGTATTTGATAAAAATAGAGTCAAAGCAAGAAAAGAGTAATTTGAATATGGTTAATTTAAGCAACAATACTCTTGGGGCGTTAAGATTTGTAGGAATATATGATTTAAATCACAAGTATAAAATAGGAAGAAAACTTTTTCAATTTTTGAAGAAATGAAAAGATGTACTATACCAGCATGTATTTTTTTACAAATTTTTAATATTCCAATAGCTGTTAAAAATTGAATATTTTTGAAATTAACATAAAATAAATATTTAAAGTTAAATTGTTTTTCGTCAGTTAAACGTACATGTCTATTGATACGTTTATGAACAGCTTCAAAATCCGTCATTTTTATATATATTTTTTTTTTTTAAAAAATAGATGAATCGTTAGTAAGCTCTATCGAAATTTCGTACCCAGCAGGGGGATATTTTATGTTCCCCTTTAATGGCGGTTATAGGGATCATTTGGATAGTGGGTACTTCTTTCGTTAATAATACTTTCAACGTGTCGTTTCCACCATTGCCTTAGCGTTAGCTTAGATAGGGATCATGGCTAGTGTATGGCCAACTATAAACCTTAATTGGTATCCCCCCAAAAGTGCAAGGTAGATACTTTTGGTTTCATCCGAATTTGTCATGACACCGTTGGCCTAGTGGCAAAATCGATAATATTTTCTATATTTCGTCTGGAAACGTTTAGATGCTCGCGCAGATATGGTATTACTCGAAAGTTATCGAAGAAAATACCAATCTGACACCAATGGCCCTCTCCTGCATTAATGGCTTTGGCTGAAATTATTTTGAAATATGTCTGCGCCGCTCGTGCAAAATAAAAGTGAAACTGGCGCTATTCTCTCGGGATGTCTGCTAAATCTGGTAATTGAACCGGTCACTGCTTAATATCTCAACTTCCGCCGGACAGAAAACTAATAATTAAATTTGTTATCGTCACACGAGTGCTATGCTTCACGCCAACTGAGAAAATCAGATTATCCACTCTAGCTACATGGCGGTGCCAAAGTTTGAAATGGCTGCCCTTAATCAGGAAACGCAGCCGAAATGAGGACGAAAATTTGGCCTAAATGCGAGCAAATTGTGGGCTGAAAATAGGAAACGTAACGTTTGATTTAAACTACAAACTTTCTTTATAAGGTACACCAATAAACAAAATACCAGTATATAATATAAAAAGAAAAACTAAATATCGAAATTACTAATTAGTGAAAGCAAAATGAAACTATTTTGTACGCAAATTTAATGCTCGATTTGAAATTATTTTCTAATTAAAAATGCAACGGGAATATATGCAAGATTTAAATCTCTAGATCCATTTTACAAAAAAATACGATTGTTCTCAGTTTTGCTATGAAATTAGCTGACATTCAAAATATAGTAAAAATAAAAAAAAAACTTAAATAAGATAAGGGTAATCTGTCAGAAACTCTGCGCGCAGTACTTTGGCAGTCGTGAGGAGTCGTTTGGCAGTCGTTTTGTTAGCAAAATAATCCCTCATGGTTAGCTCCGTCTTTAAACCAATCATGTATCCCTTTCGCACATCTTATTTGACGGCTTTCAAAGGGCGATTCGTAAAGCTTCTGTTTGAGTATCCCTAGACTGAGATATTAACTAGTAATTTTTTTTAAAGATATGAATGCGTGAACAACGTCTTGAACAAATCCATCTTACTATAGATGCATGAGATTTTCTAAAATACACAAATAGGAATTTTAATTTTTAAATAGGACATGGGAAAACTGATAATATGTAATTAGAAGGTTTAAAATCTGAAGAAGTTACTCTTTAATTGTTAATTGAACAAACAGCATAAATTGAGTCGGAGGAACAATTCAACATCCCTGAATAAACGCCAGGAGAGTTGTCTTGTTGACTAAGTATTTGCATGAATTTGCACTTAATTAAGAAATCGGTGGGCTCCTAAAGCTAATTTCAATAGTTGATGAACTTCAATTTAGCATGCTCTACGGCCTAAAAACACTGCTGATTACATAATGTCAAACATTAACGTAATGAATATAAATTAGATATTAGTTGTTAAATATTTAATAACAGGAGGACCTGGATAGTCTTTATTAGCGTGCCAATCAGGAGTTCAATAAAAAAGTGGAAATCTGAAACGTATTTAAGAATCAATAAACTTTCCATCAACAAACTAAACAAATCAACGTATGGAAACGTACATGTATTCCCTAGCTCTCTAGTATTCACACTACATATGCGCCATCTAGCGTAAAAAAATTACATTGGTCGACCTGATTTAAATTTAAATCTGCATGCTGATTTAAATTTAAATCATGTCATTAATTTTTATAATACTATAGTGGAAATATTACAGTAAAACAGGTTTACCCAGAAATTTCACTTTCAACTTCCCTGACTTTTCCAGGTTTTTAAACCAACTTCCCAGAGCACTGGCAATGTCAAAATTGACATTTGGCAACTTCATGCTGGAATATGTTGGAAATCTTGCAAATTTACATTACGAAAAGTTTGAAATTGTTGCAAATTTGTCATCGAAAACCGTTGAACATTTTGAAAATCTGCACTCGAAAAATGTTGAACATCTTGAAATTAATTAAAAAGAAATCCTCTGAAATTAGTTAACATTTTTCAACTTGTACCGGGGAATTTTTTAAATTTTGCACATGAGCTCTGAGCTAATCACGTTGAAGCATTAATTTTTTAATGTGACAACCTTAATACGTTGAATTTCTCTGCTTTTTTTAAACCAAGTCATACTTCCCTGACTTTTCCAGACAGTTTTAAGTTCCCCGACTTTTCTAGGTTTTCCAGGTCTGGGGATGTAAATGCAAACCCTCAGAGATAACATTTGAGATCATCTATCTGGCTCGTTGGAATTGAGCTGATGGTCATTTATCATTCCGTCTTAATGTTTGTCTTCACATGAGATCAACAAAACAAGTTCGTACAAAAACCCACATTTATTCGTAATATAAATGGCCCGTATAAATTGTTACACTCGCTATTAATTCGCTAGATTTTTTTCTCATTTATCCAGCAAAATGACTGCTAATACTTCGTTTTTGTCTCATCTTACGAGTCAGATATAATCACTTTAAAAAAAAGATTTATCACGTTGGACAAATGGGAATAAAACGACGAGCCCTCATCCCGTGTTATTTCTTTTGCATCATACGCTCTTTATTAAATTAAGATAAAATACGTGACAACTATTGTATGATCCACCCTTTTTATTTATGACGCTTTTCGCTAATTGGCAACAGGAAACATAAACGCATCAAGGAGTATGATTCAGTGAAGTGCTTATGGCCAAAAAGCTAAATGCATTTAACCGTTTTAACTCCATAAACAAACTCGGATAAAATTATCAATTCATTTGACAACTCATTCCAAGCACATTTTCGTATCTATCAGAAATACATTTTTTATATGTTCATTATAAGGACAGTAAATACATATACTGTACATGAATACTGTATGTATAAACGGTATACTGTATTATGAAGTAATATCAAAGAGGAATTTTTGCTTGAAAGATGTAATATACATGTAAAACACAGGACAGCTAAAACATTTTGTTTGAATTAATTCTTATAAGGAAAATAATTAAGAAATCCACGTGTATGTTTTTATATCGTGTTAGACACACCTTCGTCTCAATTTAATATTTAAATAAGGTTAGACTACGAAAACAAGTTAAATTCCATAATTAAAAAAAGGTATTCTAGCATGGTATTACATTTTGTTTCTTGACCAAGTATTTTTTTTTAATGACTATAAATTGCCGTGTTTTTTCAAACGAATTGGTAAATTAATACTTCCAATATTAAAAAAGTATTCAAAATAACCGAAAAAATAATTATAACTGTATTTACAGTTTTTAAAACCACATTATGATAACTTCCTAAGCATTCGGATTATTTAAAGAAATAAATTTCTATATTCTAAATTTGAAAAATACTAACAACACGTAACTTAAATGATAATTAAAAACATATCTCAAAAACGTCAGACAATAATAAAGATTCTCTCATTGTTTCGTCTAAAATGCGTACAGCTAGTACATGTCAGTATAAAATCAAAAATTTTAATCATTTCTCTAGTAAACAAAAACTTCTGCGGTTAAAAATGTAAAATGTACTTAAATTCCCACACATACACCCGCAGATGAGAGAGATGTCATCTTTCATTAAAACGATTCATAAATTAAATTTCATTCATAAGCTAAACTCAGACTGAACTTTTTTCAAAATCCTACTTTTTAATTTATATTGAACATTTACGGGGTATTCAACATTAACATGAGCCCACATTTTTCTTCGTGTATTTTCAGGCATGCCATACATTCGACCAATGTCCAACATGTCCGTCGTGGCCGGTCAGGACATTTTGCTGCATTGCCGTACTGCTGGATATCCGATTCATTCAGTTGTATGGGAAAGAGGTTGGTTAGTATAGATCTGTTGTCTCATGGTCGGTAAAAGTGTTATCTTCGATCGCGTCTTATTAATTGCCGAATAATGTGCTCGTTAACATTTGGCGAACGATCTGTGTTTATGGTCAACGAACATCCCAGAAAACGCTCATTTAATAAGACCGCTGAAAATCCAGTTTGAAAAGGGGTTAGACAGTTGAATGACGGGCCGCCTTTGGACGTTATTGTTAGCGTTGGCCGAAGTAATAACGAAGCCAAATTGAATAGCATTACTGTCACCGGAATACAATAGGTGACGTTAATTTATTTCAACGAATGTCGACTTTTAAAATAATTGCGATTCGCCGGTTCTACGATTTAATCATTTCCCCCTACATCACATTGTCCAACTGTACCAAAAGTGGCACGCTGTCTGTCTCGCTGCATTCAACTCGATACAGCATCCTGCAGACAGCGCGTAAGAAACGTCATTTTGGATCCTAAAACTTGGGTTGCATTGATTTATAAATATCCAAGATGTTTTAAATCGAGCATAATGAATAACATTGAGCTGTATGTACATTCCAATAACTCGTGGAAAATACCTAAAGTATTAAATTTAAATTTGGAAATTATATTGCTATAGTTATTGCATGTCGCTAATTTTTTTTTTTTAATTGAAGTTCCAGTCAATTCTGTTAAAATATTATTACTATGGTGGGATTTAACGAGATTCTCAAAAAACTTACTGTTGTGAGACTTGTCTCGTACGGGTCTGATCTTTTTCTCACAGAGAAAATAAATAAAAATGGGTCTGATATGTACGGTAAAACCTGGAAAAGTGACCACCTGTGTGGTGAACACCTGTTTATGTTGACCACTTTTTAGTGTATTGGTTTTTCTAGTGTAAATTTCCTTCATAAAAATTCTCTGTCTGCATTGTGTACATGCAGTGACCAGTGTGTACGTGTTGTCTTTTTTGCAATTTTTACATTGTCAATGTACCTTAAAAAGTGACCAGATAGTCGATTAGTCACCTTACATGTGTCCTGCTTTAACCCTAGTATTTCTCAAATAATTCAGCCAATTATGTTATTCAGATCAAAAGTATCACTGAAAACATTATCATAAGAAGCAAAAAGCATTTAAAACAAGGAAAACTTTATAATTTTTTCTTTAAAAAACCAAGGCAACCATAAGGCAATAAATATTTTGTATGTAATGCACATGGACATGATGATTTTGTACCTTTTTGGTTTTGTGGTTTTTACTACATGTATTACAGTCTTCATGATTAAGTACAGTGTACATGTTCATTATTTTAATTTAATTCAGGCATTCTTTGTATAGTGACCATCTGTGTACAGTGACCCACATAGCATTTTTTTGTTGGTGGTCACTCTTAACAGGTTTTACTGTACCTAACAGGTCTGAGCTGTGTATCGTATAGAAAAAAATATTAGTATTAGGTTTCATCCAGTCTCATCTGAGTCTCGTACAGAAAAAGTAAATTCAGATATGGGATCTCGTCAAAACCCATCACTTGTCTCATACGAAATTTAATGGGTCTCCTTAATCCCACCAGGAACATTGGAATTCCGTATGATATCGTGTGGGAATATTCACTAGGGATCAATACTACTTGGGATCCATGTTACGAGGAAAGTGTTACATGTACATGTAGAACTGCGAACCGAGAAAAAAATCGGCGAACTTCGCTGCCATGCATTCATGCAATGCATGTTTGCTGCCAATCTTGAAAACGTAAATGTCAAACGTACAGTACATGCAACTTTGCAACTGACAATTACGTGGCTTAAATGTACCCAATGCACTAATTTTACGACGTTATACAACTGCTAATGGAACTGTTTTCAGTGGGCTATATTTAACGTTAAAAATTTTATTTAGAATCGGACGATCTGAGAATTTGTAGTCCAACGTAACATAAGTACTGTTCGTTGGGTTTTCTGGAAACAACCAATTCAACTATGTAATTAAATTTTACCCAGGTGTTACCATATACATGTAGGTGCAATTTTAGAGGTTTTAATTACGCCCCACACTGTATAAAAGGACATACAGTAACATATACATTTAATTAATTCATTTATAATACCATGTATAGACAAAGACACAGTATAACAATACAGTAAGCACTATTCTGTAAAACAGCGGCCATCGGTGAAAAGGTAAAAAAAGTGCATACCACAAAACTAAAAAAAGGAAAAAAAATGTTAATGATTTTTTACAGTATTTATGGTGTTAAATAACAGTTCATGAGATGTAGTTGGTGTTTGTGGTGTTCAAATACATAAAAAAGAACAAAATTTATAATATTTTTTTAAAGTTTTATTGGAGCTAGGCGTTTCGAGAGTTGCACCTTTTGGTCTTATTAGCGAAGATGCAGTATACGAAAGGTGTTCATTAAGCTTCCGCAATCATTTAAAAGAAACGGCTTTATGGATTTTAATTATATTTGTTTTAAAACTTCTTCCATCATTCCTGAACATATTTCAACATTAAAAAATATGTTTCACAAATTGTACGTGTTCAAAATTCAAAAGCAATAAATGAACTCCGAGGAGGTCAGAGTAATTTCCAAACATTCGGTATACGAGTGGATTGAAACGTCCAGAAATGGACGTTGAAAGTGTGAAAGATGGTGATAGAAGTGGACGGCCAATGTCTGTCACAAAGGCTTTGGAATAATTGAGGAAGTTTACGTGCATTTCTCTACCAACTTTAATTAAAATCCATAGCGTATATTCACTAGGGAATACAAGACATACAGTACATGTACATGTACCTCTTCATAAAAATGTCCATTTTTTTAGTTTTTAGTCATGTCATACAATGTCACATCTCTTCCATTTAAATGTTAATATTTTGCCAGAGAAGATTATTTTTTTGTATGAAATGTATAGCCTTTTGCAATCCCCCATCTCAGAAAAAAAGCTATCTAAAAAAACGTTTGTTGCCAGAGTCTTTCGACCTTCGATTTTAAACATTTTCCATTACCCTTCGTGTTAAAGATTACAGTTCAAAGCCTGGCTATTACTGCAACAGCGCAGCAAACGTGCGTTGCATCGCTAATTTCCGTCGCAGCGTAGCAAAAGTGTATAAAAGAGGATGATGAAAAATACTCGGAGTGCGATGTCTAGCAGCCTGAAAATGGTATATTTGAAATTTCCTGTTGACAATAGTATTTATTAACTGGAGGAAGATGAGAAAAAAAAGTTTCAGGCGCTAGAAGAAGTAGTCTAAACGCTTGACACTAGCATAATGGTGAAAGATCAAGCAAGAAGATTACATTTCCTGCAATTCTTTTGTAGGAGGCCTTACATTGCCAATTAATCTGCGTCAGCGGGTTCATCCGAATGGCACACTTGTCATCAAGAATGCAGAACGCACTTCAGATGAAGGATTTTATACGTGCATGACGCGCAGCGAGAATGGACAACAGTCCAAAGAAAACGTCTGGATTGCTGTGATGGGTAAGAAATGCCTCGCTTTTATTATATCCCATCTCCTTTTTTCCAGTTATGTCCACGACATAGGTCGGTTTGATAACTTCGGCCAATAGCGTTTGGCCAGCATTCCAAACCACGCTCGAACCTCGTTAAAACGAATCTCGAGGGACGTCGAATCTTGTTTCTTTTAAAGCGTACTTCGTATTTTCGGGAGTCATGAAACGCGTGACTTCAACGATAAGAACTAAACTTGCATCGTAATTTCGATGACATTCTACCTCAGTCGACCCTCGTTAAGACGAATCTGGAGGGATGTCGAAATTTGTCGATGATCATATTATCAGAAGTCAGGAAATGCGTGACTTCAACAAGAAGAACTAAAGTTTAAGCCAAACTTGCATGAAATCGTACCCCAGTCGAGCCTTGTTAAGACGAATATCGTTGGCACGTCGAAATTTGTTCGTTTAAACCGTAGTTTGCATTATCGGAAGTCAGGCAAAGCTGGACTTCAACGATAAGAACTAAAGTTGCATCGTAGTTTCGATGAAATTCTACCTCAGTCGACCCTCGTTAAGACGAATCTGGAGGGACGTCGAAATTTGTCGATGATATTATCAGACGTCAGGAAATGCGTGACTTCAACAATAAGAACTACAGTTTAAGCCAAACTTGCATGAAATCGTACCCCAGTCGAGCCTCGTTAAGACGAATATCGTTAAGACGTCAAAAACTGTAGTTCGCATTATCGGTAGTCAGGCAAAAAGTGACTTCAACGAAATAAAATTTCATCGAAGTTACGATGAAATATCATACCCCAGTCGATTTTGGAATTCGTCTTAAACGAAGAAATGCCCATCATTCGCCCATGCATATCCTAGGACTGGGAATGGAAATGAGTTCGTATACTGGCCTGTCGATTTTCTCCGCGTGACTTAAGGCCCTCCTCCACCAAGAGCACCACGCGCGTGACGCGCATGGTGCTCTTCGCGCTCTCGGTTTTCGAACAACTTCACGTGCAAAGCCATTGTTTGGCGATCAAAAAGAATGCGAAGTTTGGAACCTACTTTCGCTTCGCTCGCCACGCTCTTGGTGGAGGAGCGCCTTTAACGACAACCAAAGTGCGATTCGCAAAATTCTTTTTTCTGAGTACCCCTACTGCTAAAATTGGACCCGACCAACTTCCTTTCACCTTATACCATTTCTCCTCATTTCTGGTTATATCATGGACATTGATCAGCAGCCTTCGACGCTGGCCAGAAAAGAGATTAATTACGATTAACGTTTATAAGTCTTAAATGTTGGCGCATACGGTCGTTAATGTGCAAAAGGCGTCCATAAACACGGCCGAAACACGTTTAGCAGAAGTGTTCAGTCTGGCGTGTTTGCTTCAGTAGATAACTACTCGCATTATACAGTAGATACGATATCCTGCGAAATTACTCATTTATGGATCAGCTATGGATTTAACGACACTTTAGCGAGTACGTACATACAGCTAGTACTTACTATTCCTACTTTATCTAATGAGGAATTTGAAATGTTTCAGAATTTCTCATCCACAAATCTCTCGCACTTCAAACGGCATTAATTCACCAGACTTCAGACAGTCTACGTCTACTGCTTTTCGTACTTATATATGGAGGCACGAAATCAATGCAACTTCACAGCATATGCATTTTATGTAATTGCCCATGAAACAATGGCTCTTTTAAAAGTTGCGCATTAAGTTTGGATCTTAAGATATATTTTCATCGAGATACGTCCCAGTTAGCAATTTCTTTTTGTCTTATAGCCTAGCAACAGTTTGTAAAAATCATTTCGGTTTTATAGCGAAATCCATTAAACGAAGATCACATTTCGCTAAATCTGCGTTGAATTTCTTCATTTTTATACGAATACATTTTTAAGGATTTATTAAGTCGCCGATGGAAACTGCATCAATAAATAAACTAATTTAAAAATATCACCTTACCAGTCAACGATATTTCGGGGAAGTAGATTTCTAGGAAAATTTTATTAAAGTATACATCCATCCTGTTCCCTGTTTATCATATCTGTTTATGCAGAAAAGATCGATAACGTTAAGATGCACAAATATATATATATATTTAAAGTTAAGTGAAAATACGTGTACCTTTTTTTAAACCTGATTAAAAGGTAAAGAGATTCGTATTTACAATTTAAAAGATGAGACATGCCCACGCGAATGCAAATATTTTTTCTGATAATATTTCGATATAATTCTCCCGTTACCTCTCGAAAACTAAGAACTTATTTTAGGTAGGGTAACTATGATATGTAATGCATGCTGAGTTAAGATGACATCTCTAAAGACTATTTTTTGTATATTTTGAACCATCGCGAGGAAGAAAAAAAAAGCTGAATTGAAAGCTCAGGCATATTGCATCAAAAGTCCCTTGCTATGATTTTTTATGCTAAACTTGCTTTTACGAATAACAATTTCTGGATCTCCGCTAATAAATAAACGCTACCCGATTTGGGGGAAAAAATTTTGCGTTGATATACAATGTAGGGTACTTAAAAAAATATTAGTAATATTAAAGCGTTAGCCTGGGGATATATCCAAGGCTAATGACAAATTATTCTACATTATTATGAAAAATAATTCATTATTGTTATGAATTGTGCTGTAATTGAATAACAACTCAATGCTTCACCATCTCTAAAACAACATACGTTATTATAATAAATTAAATTTTTGTTAAGAATTCTTCTAAACGACCATATTTAAAAAAACGACACAAGTTACGTTAAACCGATCCTTTTTTAATCCATTTCAATTTTCTAAGAAATCCAAAAAAATCGCAGTTTTTTAATTACTATAAATTCAGTAAACCTATGTTGCATTTGGGAATTTTTCCGATTTTTCCGATTAACCGGGGAACTTCATATCCAAAACGAACTAAAATAATGGAGAATCTACGGTTTACACATTTAATGAAATCCCAAAAACTAACAAATCTAAATTTGGTTTAGTGAAGAAAACAACTACAGGGTTCCCTAAAAAATTTCAAATTCAACTTCCCTTACTTTTCCAGGTTTTTAATCAAATTTCCCTGACGACTGACCATATCAAAATTGACATTCCAATGTTATCAACGATTTTGCAAAAGCTGCAGTGTACACAGGACGATGTTCAATATTTTTAATAATTTACTAGTGACAATTGTGAAAATTGTTTCGAAATTAACATAGGGAAATATGTTTGGAAATTTTCAAAATTAACATAGGAAAATTTTAACATTTTTATAAAAGTAGCATGCATATAATTCTCCATTAAATTCTATCAATACATGTTGAAAGTTTCGCAAATTTGAACTCAAAAAGGTAGGAAATTTTGCAAACTTTAACTCAGAAAAGATTGAGAATATTGAAAATTTGTCCTCAGAATTTTTTTAAATGGTTGAAAATGTGTCATCGGAAACTGTTAAAATATAATAATATAGAAACTGTTTGAAATTTTAAAAATTTATTCTTAGAAAAGGTTAACATTTTTGTAAATATGTCCAGGCCAAGTAGAAGAGTTAATTTTTGAATGTGACAACATTAAAACATTGAATTTCCCTGACGATTTCAAAATAAATCATTATTCCTTAACTTTTCCAATTTTTCCAGGTCTAGTGGTACCCTGAATTAGATTTAACTACTAAGTAAATTAAATAACGTTAAAACGTAAAAGTAATGACATAATTTTATACTTTCATTTTTTAAAATATTTTCTTAAAAAAGAACTGAGTTGTTGACATGTATCGAAGGAAATCTGTACGAGAAATTCGTACAGATTTCCTTCGATACATGTTTGTTCGTTTTAAATACACAAATCTGAGAACATCTTCAACCATCCTAATAAAAAAGTGATTATTATAGCGCGGCTTATTCTTTTTCCAGAGCCACCGAAAATTGGAGCCTTTAATTTTCCCCGTGATCTAAGTGAAACAATGCGAGTGCGAGTACTTTGCAATGTGGTAAAAGGCGATTTACCCATTCACATTTCTTGGATTAAAGATGGCACTACAATACCATTGGAATTAGGCGTACAAGTGCTACAAGCGGATGATTTTTCCAGCTCAATGACATTTCGTAGCATTACTGCCAAACACCGAGGAAACTATACTTGCATAGCGAAGAATTCTGTTGCTACTGCGAATTATACAGCTGATCTTCTCGTTTACGGTAAGGAGTCCTTACATCGTACTTTAACAGATATTTTATGACATACACGTGTTAACGTATTATTATTATTACGTTATTATTATTATTATTATTTAAACTTTGAAAAACAACTACCTATCATAGTTTGAACCTTAAACAACTTCTGATAGGAATAATAATTGATTACCTAAAATCCGCTAACATCTGTATACAAATGATGTTTCCAAGGGCTCTAAATATGTATTGTAATACCCGTAGGTGAATCATAAGTTTCAAAACTAAATGTTACTTCAACGGAATATAAGCTCATTACATTATGTGTCACAAAAGAACAGGCTTGTTTCTCTCACCAAATACGCCGTTAGGTGGAGGGTAAATTGTCGACGGATATGAATACTCATAATTTAAGATAAATCAAAATGTTGCGTAATAGTTTTTTTTCGAATATGAAAAACAAACACTGGAAGTAATCATACTGGAGGAACTCAAGTTGAAGATATATTTTACTTTAAAAAACATGTGATTTTTAATTCCAAAAGTATGTTATTTTACTTTCAAAAATAAGTCATTTTTAATTTCAATGTATGTGATATTCAATTCCAAAAGCATGTGATTTATAATTCCAAAAGCATGTGATTTATAATTACAAAAGCATGTGAATTATAATTCCAAAAATATGTGATTTTGAATTTTAAAAGTATATGATTTTTAATTCCAAAATTAAGTGATTTTGAATTCCCAAAGCATGTGCTTTTTAATCAAAAGTCTGCATATTTAATATATTACCGGTTTCCAGCGAAGAAACCCTGGGCGTTTTGATTTATTAATTTCAATATTTATCATTGATTAGCATTTGCGTAAAGATGTATGAGAGGCATCTTAAACGCATCGATAGTTTAATGAAGCCCACATCAGCCATTATCATTTAAAACGCACCACTCCCCGCTGAATCACTTTTGAAAACAAAAAAGAAAACATCTTCCGTTCAATATGAATCCATGTGTGAACGCGCATATTGTCTACATTCATAAAATATTTCTAATGCGAGAGTTTATCCATCCAGTGCAAATAAACGAGCGGAACTGCCAGCAATAATTCACGAGATACTTTCTGTCGGCAGCGCGTTTGAAAAGCACATAATTTATGCTGGATTATTAAGGAATCGAATTATGCAATTAACTATATATGCGTTCGTCGCATCCTTTTTTGGGTGGAAAATAAAGGTTCAACTCTTGACGCTAATATAGAACCAGTGTATGGATTTTATTTAATGCATGCCCGAGCATTAAATGTGGGAGGGTTTCGCATTTTTTATCGAAATTAACAATGTACATTAACTGGCAATTTATTGCTATTTATTACTAGCATCATTTATGCCATGATCAATCTTTTCTGCTTAAAATACTACAACTGTGTTTTCACCATGACGCCGTACTTTAAGGCTACGAAATAAAAACTTTAAATGAGGCTATATTAAATGCGTACGCAAAAATGAAAATTTCTTACAGTGTCTTCAAGCAATTTAAAATCAATTAATTTTATTGAGACAATATGTTTTTGGCCACCCATTGGATCAACAAAATGCCCTCATAGCCCAAGTAAAAATTCCCATACGGTCTCATACGAAAATTCAATGAGACTAATGGGATTAATGGGTCCCATTAAAGTCT
>JAQGAO010001516.1:0-23950 GCA_034697705.1 Ommatoiulus sabulosus | reverse complement strand
CTAAATTTTAAGTCATAATTCGTTACAATTGACTCGTCTACAACTAAAAATATAAAGAATATGATGCTAAAGTTGTAATTTGTCCTAGGACGCAACTCGGAAGAATTTACTTCCTCATCTTTCAGTGTACAAAAATGACTTTTTTAAATCATCATATTTTAGAGCAAAGACGTGTATAACATTAGCATATGTAAATTTTATCACTGCTCAGGGAAATTTGTTTAAAAACCTGAAAAAGTCATGGAAATTAAATAAAATTCGCAATTTTCTGAAAAAAATTTTTTTTTTGCAAATTTGTGAAAAAAAATGTTGCAAATTTGTGAAAAAAAAATGTCGCAAATTTCTGGAAATTTTTTTTCTCAAATTTGTAAAAAAAAATTTCGCAAGTTAGTGAATTTTTTTTTTCGCAAATTAGTGAAAAAAAGAATTTTGCAAATTTGTGAAAAACGTGTGGCGCCTACTGTGGCGGCCAGCGCGGTGTTACGTCTTGAAAAATACCCGTCCCATCCCTTCCTACGCACGACATGAGAGTGGCCCTACGAAAACCACAAACACCAAAGGAATTCAAGATGGACGCGTTTTCCTCATTTGGAAAACGAACAGAAATCGACAAAGTACCTACAGAAAACCTTTGTGCCAAATCGGAGATAAAAATAATAAACCATTTAATTTTCAATAATGACAATTAAAAATTGCCATGCAATAAGAATGGAGCATCTTATCCAAATCGCCTACAAAAATTCAGAAGAAATGAGATTTTGTCAACAAAATACTAAAGTGAGAGGGATTTAAAGAATGGTTACGTTTATGAAGCCAATAAGTTGCTGAATTGGGAGCTTCCAGTTAATACGTAAACTGAATTTCCAGTTTGGTTAAAGTTTCCTCGATGTGTACCCGCCTTAAGATGGCTTCACATTACGCTTAGTTGGCATGCAAATTCTCGGGTCATTGTCCGCTCAATGAGTTTGAAGGCGGTAACTCATTAGATTCATTAGAGACAACTGCGTATTTACCCGGGACCGCTTGTCATTTTGCACAAATAACAATCTGAATCATGGAGTCTAGATGCTCGCACAAACCTTGAAAATGCTTTGCTGCTTGAAAAAGGCCCCTTCAAGCAGACAGAGTCAAACGGAATCTGTACGAAACCTCAGTTTACCCCCAGTTTGAACTCCTTATCCGAAAGAGCCGCCACTTGAAAATGATGCCAATTTGCACTCGGAAAACGTGGAAAATTTGCAATTCCCTCGGACAACGTAGAAAACTTTACAATGTCGTAATCGGAAAATGTGGGAAATTTGGCATTTTTTTACTCGGAAAACGTGGGAAATTTTGCAAATTTACACTGGGAAAACGTGGAGAATTTTGCAAATTTGTCCACAGAAGCTGTTGCAAATTTGTACTGGGAAAATTTAAAAAACTTTACAAATGGGCCCTTAGCTAACCTGTAGAAGCATTATTTTTGGATCGCGACAACATGACAACGTTGAATTTGCTTGACTTTTTCAAAATAACTCATTCTTCCCTGGCTTCACCAGAATTTTCAAGTTCCCCGACTTTGCCAGGTTTTCCAGATCTGGGGGTACCCCGTTTATGTAAAATAAAGATTCAGCAGCATTCCATGTGCAGTATTTCGCGGTGAACGATAAAGGGTAACGTGACACTTAACTTCTTCAGTCGGATGTACAGTAGTAGACAAAAATGTTGGCCTCTCGCTATGTCGTCTCCTGATTCCATCAAATGCTGATAACAGGTGCCCCACCCCCGCAAAGTGAGACAAACTAAGTGCAGAGAGAGCACAAACCCACAGGTCTATAATTGGTAAGGTGAGGCAAAATGGATTTGTTCAATTATTCATAGGCCTGCTTCCGCGATATTCCCATGAAAAGTAAATTTAAGCATATTAACCCACACACAGATCCGTTAAGCTTTTTTAAATGCTCCATAAATTAGCGAACACTAATTTGCCAATTTACATGCTCGCCTATAGTTATAAACTGTATAAGCTTACATGTTTAGACCCACTTGGGCAAACGACAATAATCAAAATGGGGGCAAGCACTCGTTCGTCTCGACCTAAACTTGAACTCGGCACGCTATAATTTGAGCATCACTTTGAAAAGGTTAATAAAAATGCAGACTAATATGGCTGCTTCGCAGCAAGCCCTCACTTTTTTTCCCTCACTTTTGATTTCAGAAAAAAAAAACAAAAAAAAAACAACATGGTTATTTGGCTGGCAAAGGGCATTGGAATTTGAAATACTGCTAAATGTACTGTACTGAAGCGAATGACAATATTGATTTACTGCTAGCTGGCATATTCTGCAATACCCAATATTTTCCCTTTTTACATTAGTTCAGACTCGCATATGTCATGACAAGATTGAAAATGCAAATTTGCACTCAAGATAGTACCATTGGCCTCATTTTAAAACAACAAAGATTTTCATTAAATGCAGCATGATCCCAACAATTCATCGAATTCCCCATTTTCGCCACTATAATCGTTACACGATATTCACAAATTTAATCCCCCAGATTTCACAGGTTGAACAAAACATCGATTGGCTACACAATGATTTTTGAAAGGCGCTTACAAATTTGTGCTTGGCTGAACTGGCTATCCATAAAAGCGTTTGCAAAAAAATCAGCATGTTTACTCTCCCATGACCTTTACCCCTTCCACATAAGTGCAGGATTTAATTATTGTTTGCTGTTATATTGATATTAAATACATATCACGTCACTTATATTTAATTTTTCGTTTAAAGATTCTTAAGTTTCCAAGCCAAAAGTGTGTTTAGAGTTAAAAGAAATAATCTTTATCTTAATCATATTTAATTCTAAAGGTTTTCTATGCATTTACCTTCTCCCTTTCAACAATTAATGGACGTGTTTTGTATGAAGGACACTAGCTTCAGAGCAGGTAGGGGCGAAAGAGCGATTGTACATGTATGGGCAATGCCCAGTTGGTATTTTGCCTTTGCCAAGACTATGCATATCCGATTATCTCATGGGACACTGAAATGACTAAACACTAACTTCATGCTCCAATTTTCACAGAAATGCGTTTATTTCACAATTTCTCCACGAACTTCGCATAGAATTTAGAGCATTCTCTTTTCAACGGCTTTTCATTTCGGTATCAGTTCGGTTGGCTTCTCCTCGCCCAAGATCAGTATTTGAGATGTAAATCATGGGTGACGTCAAAATCAACATACAACAAGCCAAATAAGAGTGAGAATATTGTATTCCAATGGGTAAGCAAATCTCATATTTATCAGTGTTACTAGGTTATCAACTTTACAAATTTGTGATGCAAGTGCAACTCTTGCTAAAGGCTATCTGAATCCTCTGTTCCTCTCGAGCCATGTTTCACAAAATCCTTCCTGTAATGCGTGAATTAAACATCTGACCCGCATTTTATTGTATACTTTACAGAACAAGGTAATTATAAATTAAATTCCAAAAGCTGTCACTGGCTAGACGACACTTTAAATGGTATTTTGCATATCTCTTTCCCTCGCACTTTGTCTGAATCAAATTTCAATGAAAAATACACCTTTTAAAAACAGTGAACACGCTGCAACTGAAAACTTGATTAGAGAGAGGCTCATATTCCCCATTGACCAAAAATGTGCTTGTCAGACAGCTAGACAGTGAATGATACACTGACACATAGCATCCGACCTTCATACTTTTCGAGAGAGATTAAGGCATAAAGCCGAAATTCAGCTTTTATACATCCAAAGGATAGGAACGCAACCCGACTAATAAAACTATCCTAAAAAGATATGTCGAACTCGCGCGAAATCCCTCTTTATAAATGTATCTTATCACCAACCTGCTCGTCATCCCTAGGGGCCATCAGGGGTAAAGAACTGGCCGCCTAACGAGAGGTTACCGATTCACTTTCGCTTTATTTCAAAATGAAAGCCGCGAGTAATAATAAAACGAGAGACGCGTACTTACGGTCTCTTTCGTGATCATATCCAACAATGACAAAGTAGTCGGCCAAACGAGACATTTCTGAAGGCAAATGGAAAACACACTCCGAAGAAACCCATCCTTTTCAAACAGCCATTTTGCGAGTTCTGTGCAAATGTGCGCATGCGCAATACTAGTTGAAAATAGTCGCGGCAGGTGACAGCACCGTACGCAATGGAAACATTAAATTTAAGGGAAGTTCGAAAAGGAATTTGCCTTGGTTTCAAACGGTAAGGATCACTCCGTGTCGGCATCTTTGATATTGAAGTAGTTCACTTTGTTGAGTGAAGTACGTAGGAGTGAGTAACTCACTTAAGTGAACGACTTTTAACTCATACACCATTCCTGTGCCGGCTGTGCGGCGATACGAGCTCATAACTAGGTAAAAGTAGGCGGAGTCACCATACTTGTCTTTTCGACTTTCGTATAGATAACTCGCATGTGACGTCACGCAGCTCGTAGGCGTGGTTAATGTCACTCGGTTAACATTGTGGGCGTATCCTGGGGTACATGAATCTGAGAATCGTGGCGCTAATAAGGAGCATCATTTCAAAAACTATGAAAATGCCCCATTAGATACTATCACTTACCAATGAACAGATTTTTTATCCAGAAGTAAATTTATTTTGATGCTGTTTTCCGCTGCAAATCAAAAACTGTGAATTTCCTCGTTTATATTGACAGTGCTTTCAAAACAACTTGACAAGCACAGTATTAAAGTTATTTTTCAATGCAAGTAGCACTACAACAGGGTTACTCAGACAGAAGCTTTATGGTACTATACTGCCCTATGTTGAAAAAAGTCGCTTAATTCGGTCATCTCATTCCACAGAGTATACTTATTCAACATTTTGAAAACAATTTTGGTTTATAATTATACTCACAGTAAATTTAATTGTTAATACATTTACCTGTAATAAGAAAATTGCAACAATGGATTTTTGGAAGTAGAACAGCGCGCAGAACATCATATAACACCAAACGTTATTGCTAAAGTTAACATGGTAAATAACACTGATTACAATGATAAATTAGTTTATTTCCATAAGGTCCTTAATTGAAGCAACATCTAAACATAATTTCAATTTATCAGAAAATCCCAGGCTAGTGTTGATGTTGATGCCTTTTTATTTTAAACAAAGAAAAAACTGAATCCAAAGACAAGACCATCAAGCACATTGAAGTGCTAGTGCTAAAAACCTTGTTGGGTATATCACTGGAATTAACTTGTCGTGGTAAATAATACAGGTAATGTAATTATTATTTACGGATCATGTTATATTCGAAAATTAATATACTTTTTGCAATGGTCACAAATTCCAAAAATACAAATTTGAAACTGGGATAATTTCCAGTCCTTCCAAGCAAAATGAGAGGAATGCTTTTTAACTGACTGACCCTTATGTATATTTTGGTTGCAAAAATACTGCAAATTCCTCCATATGCAAAACACTACAGAAATATTTCAAACAGCCTAACAGTTGAATATAAGCGTTAAAAAACGAAGAATTTGAATCATAAAAATATGAAAGTTAAAATTCTTTCAGTTTGGTTTCAAGTTCTTTGCAATATTGGTTAAAAACGTAATAATCTTGCTTATAAAAATGTGCTTGGATATACACTGTATATATAGCTCTGTACATAGAATAAAAGTAATTGTTGAATATTTGAACTGGAAATAGCAGAATGATGCAAACTAGACATTAGTAGAGGCCAATGTTGTCAAAATCTGAAATTGAACGATTAATAATGGTAATTAATACAAAATAATATTAGTTGCAAAGGAAATATGTTCATTATCAAAGTAGTACCTCATTTTGTTGGGAAGCTGCATTTCCATTTGAAGTTTGATCAGTTCCTTCCTCATTTCCATTGAGTGATAAGTCGAGTGGGCATACATAATCTTCCAGATAAATTTCATTTTTGTTCTTTTTCCTCATCAGTCCAAATTGGCTTTTACGGCTTGCCTAGAATTGCAACATTGCTAAAATTAACTGGGCTGTAGTTTATGAAGCATAATCAGCTTTCAATAAATTCCAACTTCTATTGCAAATCCCATAAACGTTTTTTTTTTTTACTTTGTAGTTTGGAATATGTTAGTTTAAAAATATTCTGAAAAATTTGCATTTTTCTGGGTACTGAGTGGCTTGCTTTCCCAAAATTGCATGAAGCATTTCGTGAAAAACAAGAATCTCCTTCGTGTCAATTCTTTTTAACTTGAGAGAAATTATTTTATTTTTATTCCTGTAGTAATTTAAAGATGTGTACAAACTACTTTTAATAATGTAATAGAATAAATTAGATATCTAATACTAGCATTTTTGAATGAACATGAAAACTACTGTAACAAACAAGAAACGATATATAATTTGCAATAATATAAAAATACAAAACATTCCACTAACCTTAATTCTCATGCTTGGAATCAACGGCATGTATGTTGGTGAGGATTCAACTTCTCGTTTGTGCTTGACTGTATCGCCTCCAACCAACTGTTTGAAGTGGGTACTAAGATGTCGACGAAGAAGAGTTTTGTTCGGTGGAATGGATAACAAAGTCGCTAATAATTCTGCATTAAATTTTGGTTCAAATACCTGAAAACAAATAAACAATCAAAATGCAACTATCATTATCCGCATAATATTTCAACATTACTGAGCATTTGGAAAAACAAACGCATAGTTCTTAATAACTCACGAGAAGAGCACCATGGACACCACTACCACGTAGGTTGGGGGCATATTCAGAAAGATCTACTGAACGTAACCATTCCATTACCCTGTGATTAGTCCACAACACAACATCGTTAGGTGTGCGTGGGGTTGTCATCTGAAATATAAATTGCAAATATTTGTGCTTTCGAAATGTCCTAAAATGTCCGTAAATAACGTACGATTAACTGCCCTAAAAAATTCTAGATTAAATGTCCTACAAATGGGTAATTTTTAATGACGTCATCATAACTTTTCTTATGATTACTTCACTCATAAAAATTATGATGACTACGACAGTGTCAGATGCAGCCAGAGATGTAGTTCTACATTAAAAAAATTGCAAGATAGCACCGCTATGCTCAGGTGTCTTTTTTTAAAGTAATATTTTGATTACCTCTTCAGGCGTCGGTCTCCTTTTTAAACAATTAGGATTGAAATTGTGTAGGCGCAAAACTTGAATGCCACGTTTCAAGCTCACATAGTGCAACATATTAGTCATCTTGAGCATGAAAATTTCTTCCTGTTAAAAGAAACATTTTGAAATTAAAATAAAAAGTGAAACATAATAATTTGATAATAAGCATAAAATGTCTGGCTATCCACATTATTGTCTCTACATTCTCAAATCAACTATTCCACCAGACACCTTTTGCATTGAAGAACAAGTGACTAATGACTAAAGATTAACAAGCCTACCAAAATTCTGTAATTTCCTTCGATGAAAGCATTAAATATAAGGAACAAATCGCAGTAGCTTATGATTAATACTGAAGAGATTTTCATTAACGTTTTGTCCACTAAATATACAAATTTGTAAGAATATAAAAAATGTCTCACCACTGTTATGAAATTTAACACCCGCCCATCGATTCTTGCCTCTGAAAATGCATCTTTATACTGAGGTAGTCCAACATCATCCAACCACCTTGTTACCCAATTAGAATCCAGATTGCCAACTGCATCATCTGCTTCAGAGCCAATAGCTTGTAACGCCAGTTGTAATTTTTTCCTGTGCAACGGGTTTTTAATGCCCAATTCCTTTAACAAATAAATGAATAATATGAATAATTGTTAACAATGTTTATGCTGAAGTTCATCGTAATCCCCTTTCGTATTGAATACCTTTTCCAAATCGTGTGGAGTGGCATGAAGTAGCTGGTCACCACTTTTGATCCAACGTTTGCAATCACCAATATAAGCTGTCAAGCCCATGTCATGTAACCATGATGCTATTTTTTCTGCATCCCAACGGGCAAAGGGAACGTCAATGTTACTAAAATAAAAAAATAAGAACAATGCATACAATTTGGATTTTTGATGCAATTATAATAAATAGGCAGATGAATAGCTAATTGATGGTATCAAACTTACTCTTTTACTCCCTTTAATTCCTTTGACCAGCCAAGTCTGGCACCAGCAGTAGCTCTTATCCCACCACGCTTAAATTCTCCAGGTGCATCAACCAGATGTTGAGAGTTGCTGCGTTTCAACCTAAAGATTAGAAATGCATATATTAAACGATCATTCAATTTGTTCCAAACATGAGATCAAGCGATGTAGCAAGTGAAATTTGCTTGACAATGAAATACAAGATTGGAAATGGACCTTGTGAAGGGCTAGACAGGTTTTTGTCATCAAACTAATAACTAAATAAATTAAGCAATGAATTGACCATTTAGTAAATCAGACCCACCACTCTTAAGCTTTAAGAATTAGTTCTTGAGGCTTTCATGAGGTGGGTTTGATTAGTGAAATGGTCAATGGAGTCATGTGATACCACCATGATTTAATAACTGGCATGAAATCTTTAAACATAATTTCACGTATTAGATTTTGTGACGATATGACCTGTAATAACCCTCAGATTTATAATTGTTGGGATTAATGGATATTTGATATTTGCATACAATTTTTATGCGTTTAATCAATATTACAAGATTAATTTACTATTGGTGTATTACAAAACAAAAATTGAACTAGAATTTAACACACCCTTCCTTCAGTGAGTAAAGAAAAAATGATATCCATAATTTGACTGATTCCAGAAGAAATGTGTTACACATTAATCAAAATTCCCATGTTTAAGCCATGGTCTTTCACTAAAAGGTACAACTTTTTTCAGAACAAGTTTATTAGACACATTACATTTATCGAATTTAATTGAAAAACTTGGTGAACAATATACCAAGATTTTTTGATGAATGGTTTGTTAGTTATGGCAGTATACAGCAAAAAAAAAGCAAAGATGACATGATTCTTCTGGAATTCTAAAAGTCTAAAGAATGCTAAATGCCAAATTCAGGTGTTCTGAGCTTCCATAATCAAATGTTACGCTATTAACATATATAGACTTACTTCCCAAATATCTTTCTTATTCCTTTGGCCTTTGGTTTACCTTCTAGTGGAAATACTGTGTCTGACGTAGGGTTTTTGGCTTCATGGACAGGGCCATCAGTTGGGCCTGAAATTTCATATTTACAAGAATGGAAGGGAATTTCAGAAAGAAATTCAAATTTGTCATTTCATAAAATATGTTCAAATTACATGCTAGCATAATAATGAGAATAAAAATTAATTCCATGCAATACTAATAATTAGAACAGTCTATGTAAAACTGAAGGAAAAAAAAGGAGATTCAAGGAGAGAAAATAGATGTAGAGCCAAGAGACAAAGGAAAAAGCCCATCACCTAGGTTGGGAGCGCTGCAACTTCGCTTGCCCGTTTTTAACCTAAAAAATCCTTTACCAAACGACATTCCTGAGGGCTTATTATGACGAGCAGTATTATGACGAAAAGGATCAAGATCTGGATTATTGATGCTCCGATAAGAATCCTGAGGTGTAAGGCCCATCATAAGGCCATGCTTACGGGGAATAGTACTAAATGGATCAATTCCATGGCGCATCTTTGCTGGAGGAGTCTGTGAGAATTAATAGCGGACAAGTTAATTATTTGAATAACTTGATCAACCACATTGCACTGCTGCATACACAACTATATTTGAGTAGATGCCACCAATGATCAGTCCAAATATCAGGCTCAAGTATGGCTGTAAAAACATCAATCTTAATGTGGTTGTAATTTAAACAATTTAAAGAACATGACATTTATTACCCTTGGTGGCATAGATGCGATCTCCTCTGAGCTTACTGCCCTTTGAGAGCCAGGAGAATTTTTGGTCATATTAAACATTGCGGGATTGTGAACGACATTCAATGACATTCCGCCCTACACACAAAAATCAATGTCATATATATTATACTAATTTGGAGATATTAGTGCATGAACAAATAATTACTGAAATCGCCGTGCCATCCTTCATGGGTAGAGGTGTAGAAGTAGCAGATGGTCTAAGTCCAAGCGGTGGTTTCTCAGAAATCCGTTGTTCGATGAGCTATCAAAAATAAAAATGTAATATATTATATAAGAGAAAGTAATGAATATAATAGCAAGACAAGTCACAAATAAATTTACTTTTGATTTTGGTCCATTTCCTATAGGCGACTGTGTCCCCCCATCCAATGCATCCTCATCTTCAGTTGGCACGGAATTAGCTATGGAAAAATGGCAAAAAGTTATAGCATGTTATTATGCAGAACTTGAGGAGCCATAAGGATCATGAGTTTTACTTACACTTACGGAAATGTGACGACAAGACTCTTTCTTGTACAAGTTTATAGCGTGCAACTGCATCTTGTAATTCCTCAATTTTTCGATCCTAGAGAATTGTAACGAGCGGCTTGTTTAAAAAAGCCCATTAAAAAGGCTTCCCAATTTTCAATAATACAACATATTCAATAAATTATTAAATGAAGCATAATATATACTTTTTCATTAT
This sequence comes from Ommatoiulus sabulosus, assembly GCA_034697705.1. NCBI lineage: Eukaryota > Metazoa > Arthropoda > Diplopoda > Julida > Julidae > Ommatoiulus > Ommatoiulus sabulosus. Next base: position 13,411 of record JAQGAO010001516.1, on the reverse strand, counting down.
TAGCTGCCATAACACATTCTAGAGCTTTGTGTAGCTTTTCCATCTCCACATCTAGTATAAATATAAATGTAGACTTTAGCAGCAGGTATTTTGAAAAGTTAAAGGCATAATTTACACTGTGAAGAAAACCAGGTTTTCTCATTAAAAATTTACAGCTGCCTAATAATAACACAGTAGACAAAAGTTAAGAATGTAGTCATGCATGAAAGCATAGGAATAAGAATGCTTACACCGTTGAGGAAGTCTGCGAAGGCTATTATCTGGAGAGACATGAGAGCCTGAAACCAAGGAGTAGGATGGAAAGGAAATATAGGTCAGTTCAAAATAGAATAAACATATGGTTTTTAAAAAACAAAACAAGAAATTCTAAAAGCAATGGCCCTAAAAATGAAAAGTAAGAAAGCTAGCTGACAAAGTGAATATTAAGAGCTCAATACATGGTGCACAAATATGCTGTATAGTTTGTATACCACTCTTTGAGACTTCCAATGAACCTTGCAGATATCTTCCAGCTGCTTGAGATTTAGCAAGAGATAACTCTCGCTCACGTTCAACCAAATGCGTCTTTATGCTAATGGTTTCAAGCTAAAGAAGAAATTTAACTATTAATTAATGTACACATCAGCCAAATTAAGTATCTCCATATTAAACCAAGTTCAGAGTTCATACCTCTGCTTTTCTGGCCCTGTTTTCCACTTCTAATTTTTCTTTCTCCATTGATGTTAGCTGCAACTTAAGATTTGATATCTCAGCCATGAGATCCAATTTTTGAGACTCTAAAGTCATTAAACCCTATACAAAATTCAAAGCATCATTAGCTTCCTTGATTTCAAAATGGCAATTATTAAATCGCTATAGTGTCATACAGAAACATGTAGATGTTACTTGACACTTTTGTACATGATACTTCCTGCATTTTCATATTTTATCCCCTCATTTTAAAATGCTATATACTCAACATGTTGCCCTGCTAACAATGAGCCCATTCATTTTTCAGACAACATTTTCTTGGTTTTAATTGTCTAAAGCTTTCTTAACTTTCTGGAGACAACTTACATGCTGTAACATATCTTCTACGTTTTCAAGCTGTCCTTTTTTGGTTTCTATGACTGCCTCCAGGTCCTTGATTTTATCAGTTTGAGCATCTATCTGTTCAGTGAGGACAGTAACCTATTGTGCCAAAATATTTTAGTAAAACGTATGAAGAAGGATTTCTAGCAAAAGTTTTCCACATTTTCTAATTCATCGCATATTCAAAGCTTTTAACCTGAAGTGTGAGACTTTCTTTGTCACTCTCTAAACGCTGCACTTTTTCTTGTAGGTCGTCATAATCTGGAGGCAATCCATTGGCCTGGAAAAAATGCATGGATTTGATAATGAGTTGTACTGGGATTACATATAATAAAAGTTTGAACCGCAGCTCTTGTAAAAGGACAGACAAAAATAATCTGCATAGGTATCAATGCATGAATCATATAAACCCATTTAAATAATAATTAACCCAATTACATAACACACGCTCAAAACAAAATAGAAATAAACGACTCCATAGAAAATAAAAATGTTAAAAACAAGACATACGAGAAATGTTAATTCTCTAGCATTATCTAGACTCTTGAAATCCAAATTAACAGGAACGAATAACAAAATATGTCTGCTTCAGGGGAATGATCTAGGACTACAGGTTCAAGCTGTTCTCTGGAAGAATCTAAAATTCAGCGCAGGATAAGATTCACAGTTAAAACAGTCTCCATGCCATGAAAATGTGGCTTACTATCGGTAGATGGCACAGAACATCCTAAAAATGCGATATCAATATCCTTTTCGACAGAGGCCAAGCCCAAAGGATGGATTGGTGGCTCATGGCAAGTGTTATTTACCTTAAAGAAACTCCTCCATTGCATATATTCTAGGGCCAAATCCCGAGAGTGGTTATACGGACAATTGCAAGAGCAGGGAGATTGCCGCAAATCAAAATCCATATATTGGCTGCCCCGAAGCCTTTGAATCCGGGTCTGCGATTTAGCCCTTGGGCGCAAATGCTCCTTATCGGGCGATGGCCCTTGCCTGTAGGGTTGAGGGGTTCTAGAACGATAGTTGCAAGGCAACGTCTTCGAGCTGTAGGCGCCAGGAGTCAAGCAACGCAAATCAGAAGAATTTGGGATGGTGTACAAGTCCTCGTAGCTGCATGTGCACAGACTTTCGCCATGGTGACCCAATGATGGCGGTGGTAAAGATGGCGGCGGTGGGGGCAGATTCAGTGCCACGCACGTGCTTTGACAATCCCGAGGACAAGCGGCGTAAGAGCGATTTTGGCAATGGATGGCTGCTCGCGGCTGCTTCTTCCGCTGCTGCCGAACTTTCTTGAAGGAGTCCCGAATCAAGGTATCGCTGTCCACGGCGTGTGCATCTGTAGGATACAGGGATGGCGGCTCCATTTCTCCTCCGACCACCAGATAGTCTTCGCGGCGTTGCACGACGGGTCGCTTCTGTCGTCTCAGTCGCAGGCCACTTCCACCGCCTCCGCCACCACAAGTGCTGGCATCGCCTTCGAAGTAGCAACTACCAATACCGCCTTGGCGAGAATCAGAGTCACGGACACGGGAACCGGTGACTCCCTTCTCCTCGTTTTCAGGGACGCCCTGGCGGACGTGCAGATGGACATTCTTCTGGCACTCGCTCTTGTATTGCGGCGCTTCCAAATCCCCGGCATCGCTGTACGAGATTGCACTGGCGGCAACAACTCCTGAAAGAGCCTTTTGTGTTTTAGCGCTAGCGTGCTTCTGAGCTTGCTCCTTATCCTTTTCCTGTTGCATCATGCTGGTGAGCATCGGACTGCCTTGAACCCATTCAAACTCGTCCGAAACGGTGGTCTCGTTGGTGGGAGTGGGCTCGTCTCTGCTGTCTTCGGCGTCCTCATCGTCGTCATCTTCCTCGTCATCGTCATCATCGTCGTCGTCGTCCACGTCCTCTTCGTCGCTCTCATCATCAGGCTCCCCAACTTCCACGTAGGATTCCATCGTAGGGAGTTGTTGGGATCAGCAATCCTAATGATTCCAAGAATCTTCTAGTAACATCCAAAAATCACTCGAGCGCGCGGAACGTACAGCTCGCACTCTTTTTCTCGGCACAATTTCAGAATTTTCTCTACCCCCAAACAGGGTGTCGTCGAGGTCACACTCGCAGCGGAGAAACCTATTCCCTTAATTCTGTCAAACGCAGAGCCGTTGACAATTGCAGCAATGGCGGTGGAAGCTAGGGAACAATTCGCGTGGCTGCAACAAGGGCTGCCAGAAAGTCGAGAATGTTGTCATTGGTCGTCTCTCCAAGTTACGGGAGTCGAAATACGTCACGGTACATCAGCGAAGAAAGTTTTGCAAGACGTTAGCGTGGGCAGATGATTCAGTCTGAGAACCTAGATCGAGTTGGGAGGGTGCGGGACGAGTGATGAGTGGTAGTCATGGAAACGCCAAATTTGACACGGGCTCGGGATCAAAGTAGGCAGGCAGTTTGTGAAGTGCTACTCCACCCGAGTCACCAAAGTAGTCATCGATGCAAAGGCTGCTCCAGCGACTGCAACTTTGACGAGTAGGTGGACTTCACCTCATCAGCGCGGGCAACTCCTTGGGCATCACATTTTTGGCTTCTACGGGGCAAAGTTGGTTCAAAGACTGGCAAAAAATGTTCGCTGTCGAAATCCTTAGCACGGTGATTGCACCGTCAAAGCACCCAATGCCCACGTTACTTGGAAATTACGTTGGAAGATGACTGCCTTCTTCGAGTAAAGCTTTCACCTATCTTTACTTCCCTCACCAGGCTCATCCATTTCAGTTGGCGAAGCCAAAAATAGCAGCAACTCCCGGTTTAACAGAGTGCACATGCCCTCAAGATTTGGCACGAAGCAGAGAAGACGCTGACAAAAACTCAGCTTTATCAAAGTTTTTTTTTTTTTGGTGCAATTTCCACTCTCGCCACGGAGCCTCCATGTCTGCTGCGTGCAACGCATTTCCCGAGTAACAAAAATGAGCTGTTTTGGCTTGCCAGCCTAATCCCGAGCAAAATAGATGCAATAAACGAGTAGCTGAAGATCACTAAAAAGGAGGGATTGAGATGTGCTCCCTTCTTTACCTCGAGGATTTTTGGCACGTTTCAATCGTTGCCCTATACCGTGCTCAGGATACGAAAGCAACGCACCGCACATGTCCAAATAAAGTTCTATTAAAGCGCAGCAAAAGCAACGGGATGAACTGTGACACAACGTTCGCAATTCATCCAGAATAAAGACATGTACGAATTCCACGGCGATTGACAACACATTACACAATTATCCTAAGCAATTTTTCTCGTACTGCCTCGCAGTTCGCAATTCAATAAAGTTACTTAATTTATCCGCATTTGCAGATTTATTTTTAGATTCCAAACATATTCTAAAACCAATACAAGAAATGATAAATTATTATTTAATAAATTCGTATTGCTTCCCATAATAAGTGCACGGACCATAACTAGTAGGCCTACTTATTTCTAAAATTCCTCGATTTTTTGAAATTAGATAAACTTATTTTGGAACATGAAACTTACTAAAAACCTTAAAATAAACACGCACAAGCTTGGTAGCATCTGAGTTTTACAAAACATCTAATAACGCTGTTAATTAGATTATAACGTTAAACTAAATATGCTTCTTAGGACTAACGAAGGCCAGCTGAAGTGCAATTAGGAGGGTATGAATGAATTATCCTACAGTAGATTGCAAGAAGCGCAGTCAATCAGGGCTGCAGTCAATCCCAAAGTGCTTCATTTACTAATCATAAATTTCAGCACCCCGCGACATGTGGCTCAATGTCAAATACGACTCCCTTCTCCAGAAACGAATTTTCGTGTGCATTCGCAATCATAAGCTCCTCACGTGGAAAGTTTCATATTACGACACACCACCCAAGGAAAAAATATCCGGTACCGAGACCACGATGTGTGGTATTCCCAAAACACAGTTGCTTCAATGAATTCCCAACATATTCAAACCTTGGGCCTACACGGGCGAGATAGAAAATTGAATGAAATTATGTATTCAGTCCACGCCTAAATTTACGCAGCAGGATTAACATGCTGTACTTGTACGATGAGCAAACGCAAATGAATAACCGAGATTATATATTCCAAACTTCCAAGGGATAAATAACGCACCTCAAACAGCGCCTTGTACTGCAGCAGGACAGTATACGACGAATTGCTTGACATACCAACATGATACAGTACGAACGCTACTACCTATCGGCACATGTTCATTTTGATATTAAGCAATGTTCGGAAGAAACGCATGTGTTGGTTATGCCGTCACTTTGTTGGCACTGCTTACTTTTCAGAACCGATATATATGGCTGCAAATGAGACACAACTGAGACCGTTTCACATACAATACTTGGCAATCACGTTGGTTGCAAAAACCGGAAGTGAGAGCTTACCAGACTGTCATTCTACACGGTCCATATACAGATTATCACATCACATTTTAAGGGCGCTAAATGCTAACGGTATACTTAATAATTAAGTAGTGAAATGCGTCGCCTAAACTCAACTGTCAGCAAAGAAACGTCAACGCAGTGATGTTGGGACTGAAGGGGTTATTGCCTCTCTTGACTTGTTCAAAATTTAATTTCTTACATGTAATGACTTCAGCCTTGGAAGTTCCTTACAAATTAAAAATGTTCGCAATCAATGCACGGAGTAAGCATTGGAATTAAGGGGTCAAACATGGACAGCGAGAAAAGAAAATTACAATAAACTGCATACTGAAGGATATAATAAACAATAAAATTACCTACATCGGATGAAAATTAATTCTAACAATTTACAATAAAAATGCAAGGATGACTGAAAAAAACCGCTAATAACAAATCAGCTTACTATGCAGACTATTAGTACGTCTATTTCAGTAATCTTTATTTTGCTTCTAGCGTTGACAGATTGCTTACTCGTGTATACACAACAGGGGTGTTCAGACAGAAGCTTCGCGATTTATTGCGAATCGCGTTCGCACTTGTGCTAAGGAAATAGTACATTACATTACATATGTACTTGGTTTAAAAACACCGATAACCACGGGTGAACTTTTCAAACCAATCAACGTGGCGATCTTGCACGAGTGACTTCACAACTGCCAAAGTTCGACTCGCGAGTCATCTTTTCGATGACTAACTGATGGAAATGATCGGGACAATGGCCGAAAATGACCTCCTATATTTACGAGATTGTTTGCGTGTTAATTTCTCGATCAGATTCGTCGATTACTTCATTTCCCTACGAATGCGATTTTAAAACAGAAATGAAACCGCTTGGCAGCTCCACATGCAGTCACTACGACAATTACTGTATGACATCAGCAACATTGGAGATTTCCATGATCCATCACAGCCTCACAGGCACCATGCACACACAAGGATATTTGCCTACCTTCGAAAACTGACGACCATTTCTACCAGTGGGAGGAAGCCTCTTCGGGGCCCCTGGACACGGGCTCGGACTTCGACGATATCCAAATGCAGAGTTGTAATTGGAACCACTGCTGTAGGAATCCGCGTTGCTCTCGGCCGATGAGCAATAATAGTTCGAGTTCGCAATATTCGCATTTTGATTCGAACTGGAACGCTGATGAAACCCATACTTGAAACGATTCGAGTTGTAGCTGGACGCGCTGCCAGAGGAAGGCTTCGGGATGGAGGATGGACTCGGGCTAGGCGTGCGACTGGGACTCGGAAATGGCGTTCCACCGGAGGATCCGGTCGACCGATTCGATGCAATGTCCGCTTTCTTGGCTAACTGGCGTCGTGCAGTTGGTGGTGAAGGGACAATCTTGACCATGAAGGTGCATTCTCCTTCGGGAGCCCGCTCGGCCACTATGGAATTGCTGGGATTCGGACCCGTCAAACCCAGCTCTTCCAGCAAAGACTCCACGTCCATCATGGTGCTAATTGGCGACTATACGAAAAACGCTCCGTTAAAACTGGAGCACGCTAAATAATTGCATAATCACGAGAGAAGCTGTTGAGTGCCATTAATTTAGGGGCAAATCGGGTGGGTTGGAGCTTTTTTTCATCCATTTTTTGAAATAAGGACATTAGATCAGACGTAGTAGGCGCTAACGCTGATGTTTTTTCAGCGAGTCCACAGTAGGAGAACCGCAAATGGGTTGAATGCGGAGAAAACGAGTTGCCGACCGAGTAAAAACTTCATTTTGCACAATGCGCGTACGGCGAGATCACCGGCGGATAAACCAATCTCCAAGAAAAGATTTTGATAACAAGGACAAGGCAGGCTTGCATAAGCTTAGCCACCGAGCATGCGAGGCATCGAGTACGAGAAGATGGGATCGAGGGCCTGTCCCCAAACAACTATGTTTTTAATTTAGCAACTGTAATTTGGCATCGTGTTTGTCTTGGCATACATAAAAGTTTACTTCCGTTTCTCGAGAATGTAGCGCACGCTTCATTTTTCAGAAAGTGAAGGCAACAACCTTGTGGCAGACCGGATCGAGGCAACCCTCTTTAGCGATCCACGAAAACTAAAAACTTTCAAAAGATCCAGAAACTGACCAGTTCACTCGAAGCATGTATGCAGCGAAGTTTTCAAACGAAGCTTATCCTCGTGGTAAAACGTTTGAAGATTCCTTCGATGGCTAATGGGTTCTTCGATATTTCAAATAATAAAAAAAATACACAGTATATATTGCTAGTCACGAAGTCCGCCGAGAGACTGAGGGCCAATGACTTGCCGTGGCGCGACAAAGTCATAACTGTACGTCACTTCTATTATCAAATAACGATATACTGAACAATTAATCAGATAGTCTTGGACACTGCAACGCATGTACGTGTCAACGGCCAACCATGCAATTTGCCAGAAAACATGAAATAGCTCGGTTATGACGAATATAGACTCGAGCCAATATGCAGGAATTTTCTACGAACATCTCGCATTACCACCAGCAGAAAACTTTCAACATCGTTCCAGCAGATATATTCGGTACATTCTGTCAGAATTTCATCATCAACAGCGATGCACGTTCATGTTCCACGGAGTTAATCCTTCGCACAATAAGCCTGTTATTCGTTGCAGAGTTGCAATGAGTTCCAGTGAACGGAGACTGGACGTGACCAGTGAGTTAAGCAGTTAGCACTCAGTCAATGCTTTTGAAATAAATGCACTGCAGCACATGTATGCAGTTGCACTCGTTTTCCATAGAAAGATGAACGGGAAAGAAAAACTTTGGCTTGACACAGTTTCCAAAAATGAAAAGATTCGCAGTTTGTTCAAGCCTATTGGCACCGACGAGAGTACCTATTTCTCTCTTCCAGCTGTCAAATAAGAACGTAGCCCGTATCCAAAAGCGCAGAAAACTGCACGAAACAGGAGACTGTCGTCTCTTTTTAGAAACTCTTGCCAAACTTCGTGAAAGCCTTCCAAAAACGTGACTCTCCCGCTTTGGGTTCATATTCGCAATTGTTTATCGTATAGGGCAGTAGAAAACCGAGACAAAGCGTAAATGAAAGGTGAAAGTTGCCAACAGAAACAGGAAAATTCACAATCGTTTTAATCTTCACATTTGTCTTTTCTGTGGGACAGGGGGGGAGAAGTGAAGTTAGTCTTTGCTGTTGCCCCTTTTGATGGCGGTTTGGTCATCAGTGAATGTCACTGATTGACAGCTGATTGTCAAAAAGTAGGCAACTACTTAATGAGCAAAATCTTTGGCAGAAAATGCGTACACCTAGGTACATGTAATTGTATTGTTCTTGTGAATTTAAATTTAAAAACACTGCAAAATATGTTAGTAGAGAACGTTATAAAGGAGCAAGATCATATCGCTGGTTCTGATTTCGACTAGAGGTCGTTCATATATTTTTGTCATTATAAAGTTAATTTTTCTGGCTTCGTAATAAGGATGCTATAAATGTCTGACCTCCTTTGACAAGCACGAAGTTCTTGTTAAATTTTACTGAATTTAGGACCAAATGCGACTGTTAAAGAGGGTTTGCAGCCTTAGCTTTACATCTAGAATATTTTAAAGACCATGTTTTAATGAAGAATTTTAACTTTCAGACTTATTTTCCCCCTTAAAAGATGACTCGTCTAGATTGTCTTGTTAATTTTTATAAAATTGTAATATTTGTAACAAAATAAATAAACTTGGAACGAATATAAATCTAGCATGCCTTACTACTGTATTGTAAATATGTTAAGTAGGTTGCTAAACATATCCACAGCATGACTCTTCCAAGTTACAAATTCAACATTTACTCATTTTCTTACATCAAGGGTAATTTTACAAATACATGTATAAGCTGTATTGAGGATTAGGACCTCTCAAATTACTCCTACAGGTATATGGTAACAGCTGACAAAAATATGATTTCTCATTTGAATAGGAAGTATTTCTCAGTTCGTGTGATTCTAAAATTTTAACCGTTAAAGATAAGCCAAAAAAACAAAACGCAATTAGTATGTTGTAGAGCGTCGCAAAATTTAGCGTAATGTGTGCATTTGCGATATTTAAGCAACGTTACAAAACATATTTCCGTTCTGAGAATTGGCAGCAACCATGTATTGCATGAATATATTGCTGAAAAGCATCGAAAGTTAATCTGTGAACTGGCAAAGCTCCTCAGAAATTATGGCGAGCTTTCCTGTCATGCGTTCGAGCAATGCATGGTCGCAGCCAATACTGAAACTGGAAATAATGTCAACTATGACTTTGCTAACGATAATTAATTTTTTAAACAAAGTTTGTATTCTTGTCACTCATCAAATTCACTCTCACATATCCGTTTAAGGGGCAATTAATCGCAAAAAAATAATTTGTAGGACTTCCGTATCCAACACTATCAAGATTGATTAATAATTTTCTGAAATATTATTTGCCCTATTGAATTGAATGAATTGTTTTAATGAAAATGCTGTTACCATGCTTATTCCATAAAGTTTGAACAGAGAAATGTGAACAGCCATTTTTCTGTGTTTGTACTGTACCATGAACACTATTATTAGGGGTCAGGCTTCAGACGTTTAATATTCAGCCAATTAGACTGACGCCTCAAACACTTAAGTCATGTCATCTATACCATGCAATAAAAGTTGCCTTTACCTCTTCTATTCTAAAGAATCTTAAGTAGAATCAGCCAGATTAAGGAACATTATTATAGTGATAAGCACTTACTGAAATCATCCATCATCCATCATTCACATTTAGTGAAAACATTAAAGCAAATCTTAAAAACTTTTCGGTACGTTCTTCATTATTATATTTTGATAAAAAATTTCTCTTAATTCTATGGAGGTTTATGAAGTTGGGACTATTAGAAGAAATGCAAAATGTACATTTAAGTACAGCAATTTGCTTAGGATAGAAAATGTAAATCTTATCTTACCGCTAGATGATTTTCAGCCCGCAGCCACTTCAAAAATTCTTTCATTTCAGTGTTCAATTGCTGAGGTCCCTTATCACTAGAAATCACATTGTCATTTCCGTCCGATGATGATGTGAATGAACATGCCAAAATGGCCACTTTAAGCTCTTCTAAAAGTTCGCCAATCGAACGAGGCCGGCTGCGACCAGACATCAATGAATTTATGGAATTATTTTGTGTGCTTGTTCTTGCTGGCGTAGAACGGAAGCTGGAATTTGTGTAAACTGTGGTAGGCAATGAGGAGCTGCATGACAAATGATTTAACGCAGGGCTTGAATTGTGAAATTTTCCGTTACATGGAGTTTCAGCTCGAGAACTATTTACTGAACTACACCCATCAAATTTAGGACCTGAGCTATTTGATGATGTTTCAAAACCTAGAAAAATAAGCATAAGAAAATTATTAAACTTGATGCAAAAAAAAAAAAAAAAAAAAAAAAAAAAAAGCTAATAAAACAAAATTAAAAAAACCAGCAAAAATGCCATCCATTTGTTCCAAAGCTGCCGCCAATACATCACTGGCATCTGTTACAGGCGTTGATGTGCTCATTTTGAAAGCAACTGTATTACATTGACCAAATGATTAAATGGATGAAACTCCTTCTTCAGTAAACAAATGTATACTGAAATTTGCACCTTTAATGAAGCCTAAAAATAAACCAAATAAATGCACTCATAAGCCTAAATTTCATGAAAAACTCGACAAAATCTTTTCACGTCATTCTACCCTAGAAGAACTTTGTAGAAACGACAAACCAATAGGTGGGATTAATTACTGATTTTCTTTCCAGGATTGAAATAAAAGTGAGAATCCAATTAAGCCACTCCCATAAACAGCAAATATAACTCTAGTCAACCAAAGAATTACTGTTATGTAGGACTGCCTGGCATTAGCATTAAAATGCGACCCTCCTTCACCAAGCACATTCCAACAATGCAATCAAAGGATTAAAGGTAACTGCTCCCGCAGTAAAATTAAACAGCCCGATTCAAGTTCTATGCTGTAAAAATGGACGACACGATTGCAGTTCATTAGATGCAACAAGTAATTGTATCTGTGCCAAATTGAAATAAGTGCTTCACCCCGTGAAATATAAAAATGGAATGGTCCATTCGTGTTAAACAATAAGCACTGAAATATTTATAATCTAAACCTCATTAAAATTCCATAGTTCTACGCTATGTGTTGAACTGAAATAGATTGACAAGTGTCCACTTCAAAGCGCCAGCCAGAAGTACTAGTATATGTGGATGATATAATGAAAGCTTTATAGTGTTAGGGTGCCTTAAAAAGTATTCCTTTCAAATGAAACTTGAGAACCTGTACGTTTAAGTGGCATATGATTTTTATAATGTGGCGTCAGGATTACAGCAAATGTATGGTTGCACGCAACATATATGTACAGAATTGAAAAAATTAAGAGTACTGTACATACTTTGCATACACAGAAATGTTACTTATAATAAGCATAATACATTACTGTTTTGAGCCATGCTATACGTTATGTCAAAGGTAGTCATTTATCTAATAAAGGACCATAAATAATCAAGAACCAAGATGAGATCATTTCCATGACAGCCTCACATTATCACTGATATGCACCAGATGCTACTGACAATTTTCTATAAAAGCATACAAGATGGGTTGGAAGTTGCCTTATCACCAAGTTTCATTAAATGGAATAACTTCGAAGTGTACATGTACAACCCACTTCCACAAATCATATGACCTTTCAGTATCAATTGGTCAATAGGGCAACTTAACAGTATCCACAACATACAACAATATACGTTGATTTACACGTACATGTAGAAATTTAATGAAGTGAATTTAAGTGAAGATGGATACAAATATATTTCAACCTTTTAAACTCAATTAACGCGGAAATAAAAGCAGCTGACTACATAGTTTTGGTTTAGAGATTCCATTTGTTTCAAGGTTAGCCAAAAGTGGGCATTTATGGGTCAGGTCAGAAGCGCCACTTTTTTATTATTTCGATGGAAGCTAGGCGTAAAAAGTTTTCCATGAGTAGGCGAAACCTGTTTACACGTAAATGCCAACCTACGTTATTAAAAAATCAATATTTCACGGTCATCATTCCATCAAATATTTCTGTATTAAAATACGAAGTTTTGTTGTAGATCGATGCACTCGTGAAGATCTGTTTAAAACCAGATCATCCATGATGATGGTACGGAGATCTAAAATCACTACGAAGAATCTGCAATAACATATCGTGAAAATATCACAGCAATTTCGATCCTTGAAATTTAAATTTAGTCGCAAACTGAGGAAATGGACGAAGCAATGAACGGAGTGATGACAACGAACTAGTCAGAGCCAGAGATGACAGGGAAAGATAAGGGATTGTGATTAACAACATACAGTAGGAGTACGTCGAGCAACTACATTATACCTAGAAAGTTAACTTAAGAACGAGGGAAAAATTACAAATATCGTCAATAATAATAAAAAATGAAATGACAATATCGGATACTTACATTACAGAGGAACCATGAACTACTGTACATAGATTTTCCCACGGTGGAAACTTCAACAAACGCCCCGCTTGACTCGCAACTTCTCTTCACGAGAAACAAAATGGCTGCTGCCGCCTTTCTGTTGCATTTTTACAAATCGCAAATGCGAAGGAAATCCATCACACGGGGCAAGCGGAAAGTTCGTAGAATAAAGAATGCTGTGTCAGAAATGTCATTTCAGTAAATCAAAATAATATACATTATACATGTACATGTAGTAGAATTTTCAAGATACAGGTAGTAGTGAAATTAGAAGCTTCATGTAAAATGTTTTTTTTTATTTCCCAATATGGCCACCGAGGTTCGAATGTCGAATGAGCGAGGTTCGACACGTTCAGCGAGGTCGGAGTTGACGAGCTTCGAAGTAAAGTTGGAGCGAGGACGAGGATGATGAGAACGAGTTTCGTCAA
>JAQGAO010001515.1:0-23953 GCA_034697705.1 Ommatoiulus sabulosus | reverse complement strand
CACAGTCTGGCTACCCTGGAAAGGAACAGCTCTGCTCTAGAGCTGCTCTAGAGTAAGGCGATCGAATGCGCCATTATTCATCAACAGATTAAAATATTCTGAGCGACTAGTGTTTACGTGTACTGTATGTATAGTCTTCTGATGCCATTTCTTTTCAAGAATTCTCAATAAACTATTTTCATACTTAGGGCAGTGTTCCAAAAGCTGCGTTACTTGTAATGACGTCATCTCAGACAATTCTTGTGTTTGTCTATTTTATCACTGATTTTAATTCGTTTTGGACATCAAATGTTTTTTTTTATGTTAGCGCGAATTTGACTATATAGTCAAACGATTCTATATAAACTATTATAAAAACTCAAAAGTTACAATTTATCACACGGTAAATATGTATAGATCAACCCATATAACAAACAAAGCTCTATACAAACAATTAAACAATTCTCAAATTTATCATTCGGTAAATAACGATAGATAAAACTCGCATCAACAAAACCTTATCGCGGTTTTCAAATATTTGTAAATGTAACGGGACTCTTGAGCCATAACAAGTTTGAGAACAACTACTTTTCAGATTTTGTGAGCATATATTCATATTTCTTGAACAGCAATGATAACGCGAGATAAATGAAAATTATTTTCATTAAATGTTCATTTATGACACGTTTCAATTTGAAATGAATCAAAGTTCAATCTTTGCTTCTAGTACTGAAAAACGTCTTTGATTCTTTCATTTGGTTTCCAGAAATGACGCGCGTGCCATCAATGATGACGTCATCGCCGCAATTCATCACATGAATATATTCTATGCTGAAGTACTAGAAGGATGCTAGTAAATACTCATGACTCGAACCATGCCAAAACCTGCCTCCATCGCAATTTACTTTCTTCCTGTTTGGGGAGAATTTGGCCCTCAGGGGCACCCGCATGGTCCCCTCTTAACAGACAGGTGTAACATTTCTGCTCTGACTATTTTCGGCATAACTGGTTAACTACGGAACTGGTTTATCGTACGCACGTCATCAGCGAGAGCGTTGTTAGGCCTACGCACAGTACGGAGTCCCCTTTAGGCGCAGAGGTGTACCTGCAGTCTAAATACCTCAAGCTTTTAATTAAAAACAAAATTTTGAAAAATGCTCATTCGAGTAGAATAGGTACTACAACCTATTCATACATTGTATAAATACTCAGCTTTTTTTAATTTGCTGTCAACATTTGTTAAAAATGGAATTTTTGTCCGATGCTAAAGTACTCAAAATTGACTTTAGGTACGCCCTCTATCACCGTTCCGGTCTATTGCCCTATGGCTTTGGACGTAAAATTCGGCAGTGCGTATCGACGCATAATTAATGGGACGTTTGTGGCGTCGTCGCTTGAATAACGATGCCAAAAAGCGGAATCTCTATGCGATGTTTACTAAAAATGTTTTTTCATTATGTTGCTGCGCCCTCTGGGTATCCGTACTTTTTCGTTTGATTTGAGCGTTTTTGGAAAAAATCGGTGTCGATTGGTAAGAAAATTCTGTCCATTTTTGGAAACAGTTTCGAAAAATTGTCGACTTTTGTATTGTAGAAACTGAAATGGTGTTGTTTTTTATGAGACAAAACGTTTTATACAAATTCTAGTTGTTTTTTTCATAAATATTATAATTTCAGAAAAAAAATATGGTCTGTCATTTAGCCTGCTTTTGAGACAACTTAAAAATCTATACTCCGGATAATCGATAGTCTACTGTATGTATTTGCATAAAATTTAACTTTTTATAAGCGATTACATATAAATACACTGTATATGTACAGAAATATTATGGAAATAGGAAAAACATCATTTCGTTTCTTCAATGGGATCTCAATTCTTCTTAAAAAATTCTTAAGATATTATGTAAATAGGAGAAACATATGAAATACTAATGATCAACACGTACTGTACATGTTGTAGTCACGTGTTTTTTTAGATGCGTCAAAACCGCGTCGCTGCAACATGTTACCTTCTAAGTAACATATGTAAAGTGTAAATTGGAATAAGTTCGGGTTTGTTAACATGCATTTACACGCGGCTTTAGCAAACACATTAAGAGTATTATTTTAACACGTTTCCAACTATTTTTACACGCTAGCGTGTTTTTCTATGTTGTATCGCGCAACAATTCAAGGTTTTGAACATGTATATTAAAACCGTATTTGGCAAACAACTTAAAAAAGTTTGCTGCAACAGGCTATTAGTAAACATCAGACAAACACCTAAAAAATGTTTAGTGAATTCTTACCTTGACATTGTCCTGTGGTCATGCGTTTACGGGGAAGAAAATACAAACATTCAAGGCTTATGTCCTTCAAGTTACACGGTTTTTAAAACAAAACTTCTACGAAGCTAACTCTTACCTAGAAGATGAACTGGTGTGGGACGAAGACGCAAGTTGGTTTAAAACAACAAATTTATAGTCAATACGGATGTCATTTACAATGTGTGAAGGTTTTTTTTTAACTACTTTGCACCATAGCCTCTAACGTGTATTTATGAAATACAGTATATTGAGAAGGTTTTCTTTTATATATATGCCGAGCTTGGTGTGATCTATGCCAAAAATTCTATGTACAGAAATTAATATTTAACAAAAATTTAAAAAATAAAGGTTAACTAGCTTCCTGAATATTGGGAAAGCATCGTAAATATCTAAAACTTTAGTTATTTTTGACAGGAAAAGATTGAGAACAAAAATTTCCCACATTTTTGTTTATTTCTAAATGGAATTTTTTTATGGTATACGTTTGAACTGTGTTGCGATTATTTGAACAAGTTATTTTACCAACATTGAATTATTTGGTTAGCATGCATTGATCACAGATTTAAAATGATTACAGTACTGAGCAATTCTTAACTAGAAAAAAAATAAATATTAGGTATGTTACATTGAAAAAAAGTTTATCTAAGTTTTTCCCCCCATTAAAATTTCTCTGAAGTTTTTCGGAAATTTTCCCGAAAATTGCATTTTTTTTTGTTTTGTTTTTTGGTGAAATGGTATCATCAGGAAGAATCAAATTTGTCAGTTTTGGAAATAAGAAGTTAGTCATTAAACACTTTACAAGATATCTGTTAAATTGTAGGAGATACTGTATCTCCCATTTGCATGCAGCAGGCAGAGCAGGATGCACCATAAATTGCACAAATTTCTTTAGGGCCTACCTGGATGAGGTCCTGGTCAGATAATTCTGTTCCCTGGCCACCAATTCACTTCGAAACTTGTTCATTTCTTCCTCCATCTTCTTCATCTCCGACTCGAATCTCTCACGAATCGAGTTGAATTCGGTGTCCAAAATGGAGGAATTCAGACGCATGATAGGCACTTTCCTTTCGGGAGCCATTGTAAAGAGGAATCACGCACCAATTGAATAATCTCTCGCTAGTATCTTAGGCGATGCAACCGAGATAACGGCCGATTAAGTCCAAAGTCAAGCTACGGCGCTGCTGCTGCTGCTTCTCAAACACGAACTGAACCCCGGAATTGGCTGACTTTGGCATAAATAGCAGCAGGGGGAGCAGAAAAAAATCGAGCTGGAATGCAGCGCCCCTGGCGGCGAGCGAAGTTTTCTATCGATTGCGCAGCTCTGGGAGAACGCAGAATGTTCCCGATACAAACTGCGACCAAATGCGAGGTTGGCTGTTCGTTGGTGTTGCTCGATTTCGTAAACAACCCACGTAATTAATCGAGATCTCGTTTTGAAAGTGCGAGTGTGAGGGTGAGGGTGATGGCGCTGTCTGCAGCAGTGACTCACGGCGGTGAATTCCCCCAAGTTGTGGGTAGATGCCTCGTAGGGAGCAGTTACTACAGTTACAACCAAAGCTGGAAGGCAGATTCCAAAAATCAACCAGAGTTGTCTGGTGGTGAATGCTGGCACAAGAAATAAAGGGAAATTGAATATTTTGAAATACACTAAAATCACTTTAACTGTTCTTAAGTCACTGCAGTCACTATTAGTCACTTGAAATTACTAGAGATCATGTGTCACATCACTTGTCAGGTTGGGAATGTTTAGATGTTTAAGTAGGATTTGATGAGGATGTTTTAATATACACGTACTTAAGTAATCTTACTTAATATTATCTCATATTAATCTTAATTGGTATTTTATAAAAATTATGGTGCAAATTACATGTACAGTACTTGTAATCCAGTGGTAATCACTTAATTGTGCGAACGTTGACACTTGAATTCAAATAAAATATGATGGGAATGTTTTGAAATACTTGAGGAATCATAATTGATGATACCTAATATTAATTTAATAAAATCTCTTGAAATCACCGGAAATTCCTCGAGTCACTTGAAATTCCGTCGAAAATCACTAATAACCATAATTGGAATTAAATTATACTACGCTATAGAGAATTTTTCCGTATTATGCAAAGAATTATATCAGAAAATGGACTTGAAATTTCATGAAAATATGCCGGGATCAGTTGGAATATTATGAAATTCTCATGTGGATATAATTGATATTACCAACAATAGGCCTACACCAATTCAACGTGGTGCTATTATATTTTGTTACATTTTGAAATATTTACATATTTCCGAATCATACGCAGAATTATGCAATCTAATGCACTTGGAAATTACACGAAAATATGATTGGATTAATCTAGGAATCTTGAATCATCGGGTGATATTACCAAAAGTACAGTATAGTATTTAAAATAAAATCATAATAATTAAATTTACGTGAAATCAAGCAAACTTCCGTAGTAATCTGCAGAAATCACAATTTTTTATTTTGACAATATCATTAGAATTACATCTCACATTGTACAAATCCGTGAGATTACGACTCAAGCTCGAACATTTTTAAGTACATGGCAAATTTCAAAACTTGGAGTAACTGTACTTGAAATTTTTTTTTTTTTGAGTTTTGTACATCTCGTCGTCACCCCTAATCCGCGTTGGTTTGCACAATATTTTGAAAATGTACATGTTTGAGTGAAGGGAGTTTGCAGGAGGCCCGAAATAGAACTCCAATCCTTCAAAAAATCAACGATTTGGCGCCGTTGTCGTGTCCTAGGAAGGATGGGAGACAAAAAAAAATTGGCAAACGTTGATTTTTGTGACGAAATTGACGTAGTCGAATTCCGAAATGGCAGTTGTGCGAAAATCACTTAACGCCAGTTAATGTAAAAATGTTGCCTTTACTTAACTGTTGATTCGAGGGGGAGTTTGTTTTACCTCTTTGTCAAAGCAGGGCGCCACCATCTACATGTATGCGCTCTTAATTTAAAATGTGAAACGCCATTTTGTGATGAGATGTTGGAATTTTGTACAAGTAATCTTAGACTTAAAATAAATTATTTTCAATAAAATGTTTTGCCTATAGATGTCGCTGATTAATAACTAGAAAATGTGAATTTGCCACGCATTAAGTTTAATTTGAAAAAAATTCGCTGGGATTTTTCTGAAGTTTTTAATTAAGTTAATGGACGCGTGCGAAATTTTAAAATGTGAAGCACAATTACTAGGTATTTACATGTAATTGAAAAATATAAATATTTTATTGAAATTTTGTAGCATGATCTCCCATTGAAAATAAAGGCAATTCAGAAATTCATTTTGAAATTCGAGCGTTATGCACATTATACATTGTAACATTGTAATGCATCTCAAAATACATCTTGCATTATTGCAATGCATTGACGACAATGCACTGACGATTATACTTGAAAGGCGTTTTGAAAAGCCATTTTCTTAATACAAATTGCATTTTAAAATGCATTGCAATATGTTCCGATCTTTACATACTGGAATTTGAAATGAATCACTTTACTTTTTCGCTGTGAGATGTTTACAAATATTTGTTTATTACGACAAACTCCGAAGTTTCTCAGTTTTGCGCACTGCTGACATGTTGCATGGCTACCACAGTCGTAAATACAGCCTTGGACAAAATTATTAGGCACCCTTGTTTTTGTGGAATATTTTAAGATTCTTAAGGTTTTTCTTAGTATGTGTCTAAGAGAATCTTAGAAAATCTACACAATAATAAAAAAACCTGCACATTTTCCAGATTATGGTATACTGTATATTGACTTTGACTAACATGGACGTGTTTATTTCAATTTCATTACACTGTTTTGTTAATCTGTTTTGTTGACTGTAAAGTCCTGTTGCGCCTGCTGCCTGCAATAGTGCCGATTTAACAGACTTACATGTATACCTCACCTTGTAGTCTACACCGGTGCAGAATTTTTGGACCAGTCGAATCCGCCATTAGAGAAAGCTGTATACAGTTTAAAACCCATCCTCGTAAACTTTAAAATGACCAGATTTCGATTAGTTTGTGCACGTCAGCTGACCACTGATGGCTTTTAAAACGCACACACCAGTTTGGCCACATTTCAAAAAAAATTCTCGCAAATCTACTGGTATGATCGGGAAGTCGTTTTTAACGAAACGAGAAATTGTGTCCAAATCAACGAGTTGGGTGGCCAATTTGCCATTCCATTGTCGTTGACATGCACTCATCGCCAAATCACGAAATCTTAAAATGGACTTATTTCAAAATCAGGATGTTTCTCAGGGCGTCTCAAAACAGTCCATGACTCGATATCTCCAAAACGGCATCGGCAAAAAAATAGTATAGCGTCAAATTTGGTTACTTTGCATAAAATCTTGCGTTATTCGACCCATCGGCGGTTTCATTCGCCAAATTTGTCCGTTTATTCCGCCGAAAATTGCGAAATTTGGCCAACGCCCCCCACGCTGCATTCTCCGTTCGGGAAGTCATAAGAAAAGTAGGTTTATTTCCATTAAAATAGGCTCGAGTGACACACAGAAACAAGAAAAGTGGAAGCTTATGTAATCGTTTATGGGGCCACCTACTCGAATGAACGCGTTGCACACTCGTCGCGTGGGGGCGTTGAAGTACGAGAAAACAAGATGGTGGTGGGCCGTCAGAACAGGGTGTCAATGGGAACAACACATTAATTTGTCATGAATCTGAGGGAAGTTTTAAGTCTAGAAAAGGAAACACATTAACCGCAGACGTAGATTTGCGATGAGCCACCGAGTGAGGGCTTGATGCGTTTCTGAACTTGGCGAAATGCCCTTTTTTGCCTGAGTGAATTTTTGGTAACAACCAGCTGTTGTAGTTCTGTAGTTCCTGTTCTTTTGAGAAAATCAGTGTCACTGTCTAAATGGAGGTGGGCACCAGTTTTCATTATCAGATTCTGAGAAAAGTTTTTGGTTAGTCAACTGTTGAAAACATCTAAAATATATCCTTAGCATTAAAAAAATAAACAAAAATTGCATACTAAAAGGCATTTGATTTTCAAAATAGTTATAACTGGAATATTGCTGGTATTTCTTTCCATTTCTAATCTCCAAACTGTATGCCTAACTTAAATTTTTCACACACAAACAATTTTTATCTTTACATTACTTTTCCCCCCAGTCATCAGGATTTTCAAGTGCATAAACTACAGTTACTAGAGACAAAAATATAACCGTTTAACAACTTAGTTATGAAACGTTACAAGTTGCAAATTTCGAGCTCATATTTCAGCTAAAATTTCACATGGAAAAGTTTTATGTATTCAAAACCCGCATTATAACTATTAACGCTAGCCATTTGATGCCAAGTTGAACATCCTAAGATGGCTGACAACTTCAATTTTTTTGGAATACTCTCAAACGTTGTCTCGTTATTGGCTGACTTTTGTTCAAATTGGTTTATTTGACTAAGTAATGGAATGACAGTAGAAATATTTCTACAGTATTAACTCACGAAATTTTGTCTGGTTTTGTATTAGGTGTCGAAATAAGTTAGTTGTTTGTCCATGCAAAATTTCATAAAAGAAATATAAGACCGATTGAATCCAGCAACCCAGGGATTCACACAAAATAACCTATTTATAGGTTATTTTATAAACCATCCCCCAATTATATTGGGGGATGGTATGGCCAATCAATATGGCTATAAAGTGGTTTTATTGTGTTGACACACTATCTTGCCCATATGTAAGATGACGGAAAAATGAAAGAAACTTTCACAAATTTGAGATCTCGCACGTTTCAAAACCACGAGAGATCTTCTCCCGTGCGCCGTCTAATGTCGACATAAAGGACAGCTGTAACTCACCCGCTGTATACTGTACAAATAAAGATTTTATTTCGATACATTTCAATACAAAAGCTATGAATCGGGGGCATCGTCTTTGGCAACCTTAAAAAAAATGAAAATTGAAAATCTAAGGTGAATACTGACGGCGTATTTCAGCATCATGGCCAATATATGGGGGTACACGTATAAAATAATAATTATACAAATGATGGAGAAAGCAATGAAAAAATGAGAGCAAATATATATATGGACACACATGTACAATTACGTACCAGACGCGACGATTTGTATAGTATAATAAACGGCTTTATTAAAAGCTGAAATTGATAAAAATACTTCGTACTTTACACATTAATGCTGTTTGAGGCATTCACGGCACAGGATGGACACTTTTGTGTGTACAAGCGAACTTGTTAGTACTCAGAATATGCTAAAATTTGTTGTTAATCGTCAGTCTTTTTCTTTTCTTGATGATAATAGTAATTTCGTAATTGTGTGGGATCCACTAATGGAATCTGACATTCCTAACCGCCACATGATTATAAACTTTGTTTAAACATCAAGAAAGCAATGACTTTCTGTACTTGTATAACTTTTCTGTTTAAAATATGAATGTTTGGCTAAATTGAGAATACATTACACACATGTATGCAGTCTGATGGCCCAAATTACTTTTGGTGAAATCCCAGTGCCATTGACGTTGATGATGCTGCATTTTGCGCTGATGCTGAAGCAACCATGCGGTTCTTGAACCGCCAAACGTTTGGCAATTAAAATTACAAAAAACGTTACGACTACTGACGCGTTTAACAAAATAATGGTAAAAAATAAACATTTCAATGATACAATCTATGAAAAAATATAGAAAAAATGTATGTATATGTTATAAGATATAAGGTAGGAAGTTTTACGGCTCCATGAGTACGCTTTGAGATTAATTAAAATATTGCTCCTAATTATAATAAAATAAGAAATCTCGAAAACGACGACAATGTTCACAACAATCTTGAACCAGGTACACTCACACCCGATTATCACTGGGGATTGTAGGGCACGAAACCCGAGGATACATGGCTCGCTGATGATCCTTGGGTCTAAAAACAACTTTGGTAGAATTTTTGAAGTTTATGATCATACCAGTAGCAGTCTCATAGCTTAACATTAACTTATGGGAAAGTGGTATATGATATTTTCTAAAAAAAACATGTCATGTAAGTTACCATGGTCTTGATAAATGATTCTTCATACAAGTTACCATAGCTATGTACGTCATGATGAGTTGTTAATTCTATGACATAAGCCAAGTTATCATAAGCATGTTATCGTGGCCTTAGTACATAACAAGTTATCAGAGGTATGCCCCATAATTAGTTATCACCACTTGGCAAAGTAGCTGTAAGACAAGACAACAAACCAAAAATATTTTATCTGAACATAGTTTCCAGACCAGTTTTATTAGACCCAAGTATCACCAGAAAACCTTAAGTTTCTTATCGTTTGGCTAGTAGCCTAGTAGGACCTACGAATGGTGACGAATTTATTGAATGGCCATTGGAATCATTCGTTTGACCACATCAGTGGACCATGAAAGTGTTATGAATTAAGGCTCGCGATGTGGGCGTTTATTTTAAAATTATCATATAGGTAATTGTTGATTTCTGAAAACTCGGAACTTGTTTTCTGATTTTGGGATTTGGGTAGGAGATGGGAACTTGTAACAACTGCAGTCTGTCTAACGATTGACGACTGTCAATTAAGAAAAAACAACAAACCACTTTTAATAAAAAGTGGATACAATAGGACTCCTGTACTTACTGTCTCTGTTTAAAAATATTAAATTAAAAACGTCCCAAAATTAGAAATTCATATTAATTGGAATCTTTCTGATAATAAACGATCATATGATCTGTCAAAAGGCGTACAAAACCATATTATACCTTCTTCCATGTAAATTTAACGATGTTTGGAAATTTCATAGTGATTATACAAGTAGAGTGCATATAGTCACATGCTGTACATATTTTAATACAGTGTGATGATATTAACATTTTTGAGTTATTGTTAATCATTTTTATTTGTATATTTATTATTAATGCGTACAATTTCAAATTAAGATTTATTATAAGTATTTTGAATTTTTTGAAAAAAAAACTTGTATTTCATATGGATACAGGGGTCCTACTGAATTTAATTTCTGACGTAATTAGAGGATTTTCAGAATGATGATTTGTCAAAATAATAGTACATTTGTCGTAGTAATTCGCCTTGATTATCATTAAAAACTTTAGATATGGTTTCTCAAAACCTAGCATATTGTTATGGAACGTCACAACCTTTTACCCCCCTAAAACGGAGCTGTCACCATGACACTTTCATTGTCCAGGTAAAACCATTCGCTGCAGCACGATAGAGTAGGACACACAGACAATGATTATAAGTGACAGTAAAGGACAGATGCATGTTGGAATAATTGTAACTTTTAAGACATGATACGAAACAGTCCTTTTATCAAAAAGTTGAACTTATGACAAGTTTAACAGTCACGTAAATAGCATGTTGCTAAAATGATCAAGAAGTAAAAAATGGCTGTTGAGCTAATAGTACGTGATAGTCACCATATTCTTAATGTAATTCTCTAAAATAAGTCACTGAAAACTAATCCCATAAAGGTATAAGAATATGAAAATGAGTGCAAACAGAAAGATGCAAGAATTGTGGAACTACAAATTGTACCAATCATTGATGCAGCCACAATAGATGCATCCGACCTTTAAAAAAACTTTTAGGAAGAAGTTATATTGTAAAATGACTGCTTGGTACGATGCAGTACAACAGAATTACTTAGTTACATAGACAATGGAATTTGAGTAATAATCCGGAGCGGGCCGTGGGTTATCTTGTTGTTTATTCTTTTTTGGATAAATGAAAAATGGTAAATGTTACCACGTGAGGTAACTAGCAACCAGAGATATGAGCTTGTGGACAATTTTTCTTCACAAACATTGCTGCCATATCCTTACAGGAGTTCCAAATCTCGGCAAGAGAAGGTGCCGCTAACCGGGAGTATCACTAATAATCACTCTATCCATGGCGTGTAATGGAAAACAAGATAACCGATGGCCCTGTCCATGAGCAAGGTTAATACGAATTATAAAATGCTCGCTACACAATTACTATACATCGGAATTCACTTAGTTAATTAATGAACCGTGCGAATTTGTCCATCCAAAGAATTATACTCATCCTCTGTACTCTTATATTTTACATAAATCTCGTTTATGGCGAATTAGGCATACGTTGATCAGGTCAATAAAATCATTACGGTATAAGAAAGCATTTCGGTACCAGTAGCAGAGGTCCGTTACACAGAATAACTTTGTACAAAAAATTGTTGGCCCACATCTTTGGCCAAATTCGGCAAAATCTCAGTTTTTGGTGTTGGCAAGACCAAAAAAAAAATATACAAAAAATTAAAAATGAGATGTGGGATATCTTGTATACAGCAACAAATAAAAAGTCCAATCTTTTTTTGATTCCAGTGACAAATAATAAAAGTAACTCAGATCTAAAAAAGGTAAATTGCATGGAAAGAGATTCACGAATAATATGACGAGGCCAAACACAGGAACAAACTGAATTCCTGGCGATATACACGTGGCTATATGACACTTTATGCAAACGCATTCAATGTTTGAACATAGCTTCCCTCCGGATGGCGCAACACAGCACGATCGACAAGATCATGCCCAGGAGCTGAAATTTATTTAAAAAATAATTTTATTGCAGAGCAGTAACAGTTGGTCGTGCACGTGCCATTTCACGTGCATTAAATTTTTTTTTTGCATAGCAGATCCTGACTGTCGTAACTATTAAAAGCGAGATTTTATGGTTCCTCTACCAATGGTTTTACTTGCTCAACGTTTAAATTTGATACTGTAGAAGCTCCTGAAGAAGGCCATGTAGGCAGAAATGTTGAGCAAATAAAAACCATTGGTAGAGGAACCACAAAATCTCGCTTTTAATTCTAGATGAACCTATAACTTGATGAAATGAACAGGATGTCGTGACTATTGTCTACTCGTGTAAGTTAAGTGGTAGTTTTTGTGGTGAAATTTGTTTAGATATGTGTTAGGTACGTGTATATGGTTATATCTAGCGACAGCTGCAATACTATAAAGTTGTACAGTTTTTGTCATCTAGAATCCATACATGAAGCAGCTGGTAAAATTTCAGGCAAGATTTCGCTTTAACAAAGTTATATTTGGTATGGCATATACAGTGTATATTTCGGTATATCTGGTGACATAGTAAACTTGCATTGTGTGGTAGCACGCCCACTACGGCACCATTAGGCTACAATTTGTTTTTACATTTTATATTATACTGTAATTTCATTATACCTAGCAGTACAACCAGTCTGGGTACAACATTTCATTATACTTTGTAATTGCCAGGTTTCGTTATTACCTCAACGATGGCTATTCCTATTCCAACACCGGCGATAATATCCAGCAAACCATTCAATAGGCTCGAAAGCGCTTTCTTGCAACCCTGCAAAATGAAAAAAAAAACGTTTCATTAGCCCATCTCCTAAGATATTACTTTCATCGTTAATTTTATCAAATATTTTAAAGACTGCTTAGAGAACGTAAGTCTTGCTATAAATATTGAGAAGGTAATTATAAAATCGAGAAATTATGAAGGGAGATTAACAGTTTCCAAGAATATTAGGTAAGATCAGGGAAAGATTGGAATATGTTATAGAAAACATGGAAGGACCAGTCCAGCAAAAGGATTCAGTAAAAAACACAATCTTAATTTAAAGGCAGATTATAGCAATTTAGTCGGTTTGACATCTCCATTTCAGTATGAATCATGCAAGCCTCACTTGAAAAGAGCAAATTTAAAAAAAAGAGGAAACTCCATCAGTAAAGCTGTTCAACCAAGAAATAAAATTGGGGCAAAATGAAAATAAAACCACTTGTGAGCAAAGGAATTGACATCAAACGGTCGTCAATGCAACTAATTCGTATGGCAATCACGAAGAAAACAAATCAGTTGGAGAAATCGCTTCGTTTGGACAGTGTCAACAACTTTTTTTTTCTTTTTCTAAAGATGAAATGTTTATGGTGTGGATGGCAAGAGTGAAATGAGGAAGAAAGTAGCTAAAGAGCCTCAGCGCATGAAAAGGAGGTCATGTTCAGAATACTTATGAGACAGGATATAGTGTGGGGGACATTTACGTTTCTGTAGATGTCGTTGCCTCCAAAACTGGTCGAGTGTGTTTGTTGCTCAGCTGCTGCCTTGCAACGGGCAGAATCCTCCGGCACGGCGCAGCAGGACCTGGGGACTTTAAAAGAGCCCTTGGCCGCGGCTACGCCCACATCTGGTGCCAAACTGCCCAGGATATTCTTGCCTTGACCGAACTTCGTTTCACCCCAGTCGCGGAAACCGTTGATGCCGCAACACCTTGCCTGCAAGACGAGAACAATAATTTCAAAGCTGCGTTTGGACAAAGCAACCAACAGACAATAGAAAAAATAAGAAATGCTACTGACATCACGTTGAATGGTGTCCACCGTAAAGTTCTGGACCTCGTCATCACCGTAGTGGCTGACAGTGTGCTTCAAAGCCAAATCGATGATGCCTTCGAGCTGTGAAAAGTTTAAAACAGAGTTATAGGATGTACATGCATATAGTGCATTTGCAGGTTTCTTAGCAATAAATATTTATGATTTTTCAGCGTTAATAATATCATCGGCGAAAATAATCCTTATGTTGAACAAAACATGGAGAGAAATTGAATACTGACAAGATCATATCGACAAGATATTTTTTTCTAGTCCAAACACCTTTGAGCAATAAATTGTTCGGTTTTGGTGGGGTTCTACTGTTCATCATTGAATTTTACGGAAGACAAATATTCAGCAGCTGTTCATAAATTACATGGTTTGTATTTAAACTTCTTTGAATTTTGATATAGTGCCTGAAGTTCTTGGTAGAGCAATTTCTGAAAATTTTCCACTGCAGCACCAGGTTTTCAATGGATTCATTGATTATTTCCAGGAAAACGTGCCACCAACTTTCTCAAAAATCAATATCCTCGTAGCTTCCTTTCTGGGCTATTGCGCTGAAACTTTCTGATAAGTAGCCTATACTCACGTTGTCCTTGTTCAAGTAGGCCCAGACTCCGGCAGCCACTTCAGCAGTAAACACGACCAGCAGCAAGGTAAAGAACTGAAATGGGAAATGAAACGGTGGAAGCCTCAAGATCCAACAAAAAATATGATATGGAAACCAAGAAATGTTTTTAATAAAACCGAGAAGCCTTACCGTTCCCAACATGCAAGGGCTCTCCTTGAATGCACCACAACAGCCGAAGAAACCAATCAGCTAAAAACGATCAAATAAAGTATGGTCGATTAATGCCTATGGACAAAAATCAATACTGGTGATGTTTCAAAGATTGCCACAGATTCCATCAAACAATTGATTGGTTTTGAAATCAAGCTTGAAGCTTGTGGCATATAATGTACCACTCACAGTCATGACTCCTCCGGCAGTCATCAAAATGTACACTCCGGTGTAGTAGTTCTCCAGGTGGGGGTTGGTGTGGATGTACTGCGCGTAGCTAACCCGCAAGTAGATGGACAGGGCCAGGACACCCATTCCAGCCAACTGCAAGTTGAGAAAAGTTGACATTTTGAAACTTTGAAATATTGCACGTGTGTATCCCTGGAAGGGTCATAATGTCTCCTGACAACTAACAATAAGTCACAAATGTCATTAGAGTATCATAACTGAGTAAGACTAAATATCGTTTTACTCTGCCTTTCTGATAATGGCCAACAAGCAATTGTGATTTTAGTATTAAACGGAGAGGTCAACAAATTGATAAAATTATGTTCATTTTTTCCAAGGCAACTGCCCTTTAGGAAAGCCAAGGGTAATCGTCATTCTGATAATGGATAGGTAAACAGCAGTTTATAAAGGACTAGTTTTTCCAAGGCAACTGTCCTGCCTTAAATTACCACTTTGGATGAATGAATAATGTAACAAGTTTGCTATAAAGCTACATATATTCTAAAAATGATTGAACCCTGGATGCTAATTTGACAACTACATGTACAGTCTTAAAGAGTTTGTTTTGGTGCCAAGGTGTCTATATATAAACTTAACAGGGATAATTTGCAAAGATAGCTACTGTACGCACATTCAAGACAAAAACAGTGGCCAGCGGTCCACTGTTTTTGTCTTGAATGTGCGGAACTGTTGTTAATGCTGTTCTCTGATGATAATACAAATGAATGGGTTTAAAAAAAACTGCACTGATACAATCACCTTCAGAAAAATGCCATTTTGACATCTTTCAAGAGAACCTCTCCAGAAGTAACTTTGTATTTGTAAACTCAACAGTTCATTAAGAGTTCTTGGTGAAAATTTAATTGGTGACCGTGATGCCAAGAAATACTTTAAATGTGCAAAACGTTCGACAGTTTGCCACCGGCGTCATATTTAGCATTTTGTTTTTGTAGAAGAAGCTTAACACGAGCTTATTTTACCCCGCACTAAATCTAAGCAATACTCATTAACAGCTCATTTGAACCGCAAATGAGTCGAGCTAAACCGCGAAATTTATTATGTTTCCATCCTAAACACATCGGAGTTTGAAAAGCAATTTATTTTTTGTGTCTTTTAGGCCTTCAAGAGATATGCAGCTGTTGTTTAGGCTTGTTATTCATGCATTTTTCAGTCTAGTCTTGTCGGCCAGTTTAGTTTACCAAGGACATTTGGGCTCCCTATTTCTACTCCTTAGGGATTTCTGCAATTAACTAAGAGTTTAGCAACAATGCAACGATGTAACTTTAACATTCCTAGGCGTCTAAATATACTTTTTTAAGATCTAACGTGTGCCGAAATTTGTTTCACAAATAAAAAGCCCCTTCTCTGGTGTGGTCCAAAGGGCGGTCAATTATACCCTGAGACGCTATTTTGCGAGTCTAACACCAGCAAGAGGGCGCTCATGTTATAGTGACAAAATGGAAATTTAGGTGTTTTGTGCTCCAATTTTACACCTGCCTACTCGATTACACTGACACGAATACCATGCCAGGGGTTAAATTAAAACTGCTGTACAATGTAGATCATGCAATTAAAATTGACATACTTATCTAAGCTTGCAAAGTTTAAACTTGAAAGTTAGTTAATTTAAAAATGTATAATTTACAATTCCTATTTAGTTACCTTAATAACTGTAAAAAAACATTACTGAAAAAATATTTCCTTTCATGCCTGACATTTTATCTTGCTGTTCAACTTGTTCCTATATGCTCCTGAATGATGCTGAAAGTTCCTTATTGTTTGTCAACAGATACAAAAGTTCCCCTAAGTTTCCTGTTTCCATTAAAAAGCGGTAAAGATGAAAGGGCGTTTAGCAACACGAGTAAACATTTCTATGATATGTCACTATGTGTATCATACTGCCACTGATTCGGTCTGTAGAGCTTGTTCCACTCAATTGCGTGTTTAAAGTCTAGCAAATATAGCAAACTGGACTACGCTATTCCTAATTTAAGTGTCAAGTCTGGTGTGCCAGAAACAAAAGCTCCCACTTTCCATGAAAAAGCAGCAATGATGAAAGGAAGTTTAGCAACACGAGTAAACATTTCTGTGAGATGTGCATCATACTGCTGCTGATTCGGTCTGTATATAGCTTGTTCCACTCAGCTGCGTATTTACTGTCTAGAAATTAGCAAACTGGACGTTCCTAAAAGTGGCAAGACTGGTGTGCCACAAACAAAAGTTCCCCTAGGTTTCCCGTTTCCATGAAAAAGCAGTAATGATGAAAGAAAGTTTAGCAATACGAGTAAACATTTCTGTGAGATGTGTATTGTACGGCTGCTTGGTACGTGATTCGGTCTGTATAGCTTGTTCCACTCTGGACCACTCAGTTGCGTGTTTACTGCCTAGAAATTAGCAAACTGGAGTAGGCTGTTCCTAAAAGTAGCAAGTCTGGTACGGACAAGATGTTCTGGTATATATTTACATACTGTAAGTTATTTCCAATAACAACTTTACTTTGAACAACTAGCAACAAAAAGTTCCTCGATATGTTTCCTCCAGTGTGGACGTTTTTTAAGACGTCTTTTGGAATGTTGATTAGCAAAGAACTGCTTCGCAGATTTCCGAATCGTTTGCGTAAACTGAAACTCTTGAAGGGTTCCTGCCGTGGAACTTTAAATACGCATTTACCAGATGCCATTTCCTTTCACTCCTTGCGGCTTCGTTAAGCATACAGTAACAAGATTTAATGATATAAATAAACGAGGGGCTGCTAGCACCAGAGAGGAATTAGCAAAGTGAATTTGGCGCACGCCGAAAAATGGCAACGTTTTCGAACATTTCTCCTCGGGCTTCCTGAGCACCAGTCATTTTATTTAAACGACGCAACATTTTCCGTTGCAGCGAAGCCCCGATATTGATCCCAGGTGAAATCTAGCTCGCTACGGTTTTCTGCGAAATTGGTTAAGTTCTGCGAACGAGGATGGCGCAGCCTCCTAGGACCTTGGAAGTTGTAATGCGACGACAAATGACAAAATTGAAGAGACGCATGACTGTCGGTGCAGCGAACGTATTACAAAGTGTTTTGGACCGTGTCCTAATTATGGTAAACTCCCTTGTTTACCGGATGGAATTCCCCAGGATAATACGCTGAGTACGAGAAAAAAACAACATCGGAGCAAAGCTAAGAAAAGGTTTCAAAGCTATTTTATTCAACTAGAACTACATTGTAGACTGCATTGATGAATGTTGATATAATTTTTTATTCATCAGAATTTTAATATAATTTCGTCGTCGTCAGAATTTTAATATAATTTCGTCGTCTTCAGAATTTTAATATAATTTCGTCGTCTTCAGAATTTTAATATAATTTCGTCGTCGCCAGAATTTTAATATAATTTCGTCGTCGTCAGAATTTTATTATAATTTCGTCTTCTTCAGAATTGTAATATAATTTCGTCGTCATCAGAATTTTAATACAATTTCGTCGTCATCAGAATTTAACAGATAACGTCACCATCATTGAATTAACACATGACGTCGTCATCATCATAATTTAACAGATAACGTCGTCATCATCAGAAATTAACAAATGCCGTCATCATTAGAATTTAACAGATAACGACATCATGATCAGATTTTAACGAATGTCGTCGTCATCAGAATTTAACGAGTGTCGCCATCAACAGAATTTATCGAATATCGTCATCATCAGAATTTAACGAATGTCGACATCATCTGAATTTAATAAATGTCGTCATCATCAAAAAACTAAGTGGCAAGGTCAATTTTAACGGATGACGGCATCAATAACTATGATCACGTCAACATCAGAATTTTAATGAATGATGACTTGCTTTTCATGAGTATTTTTAATGAATGACGTCATTATCAGTATTTTAATTCCGAAACTCCGTAACAACCCTTTTGACCAAACTCGAGGAAAGACTTGTTCTATACGTCATAAAAGTTTATCGCAAACTTTGTTTTATTTATTTATTTATTTTTTTAATCAGAAAAGACTACAATCTTTCGAAAAAATTCTGTTTTATGTTTTATTTTGGAAAAATGAAAAAATCTATTGTGCCGATTGTAAATCGATTTTTGACAAATTCTACTACATTTATTTAGAAAAAAACTAACGTCCAAAAAATTGTTACCGTTTTTGGAAACATCGTCATTCAGAAAATTTTGTTTATTAGTACAATTGTGTTATTAGAAAAATCGATTCGTTTAAAAAAAACTGAAAACATTTTTTGAAAGAAAAAATCTGATTTACAAGTCACTGTATGTTAAAGTAACCTTGATTTTTCCATAACCCGGATAATCGGGAGTATTGTGTAGGTTTAGCAGAGCACGGGCCATATACCATAAAACAATAACAGATACAACTAACTCGTTTGGAAGACCAGTGTCCAGCAAATCAGTAAGCAATATTACGCCACCTAGTGATCAGTATGACATTAACGTCAAACTATTAGTGGCAAATGGCGGACCATGGTCAATAAACCAGGCCTAACCATACCAAAAAATACTCTGAACTACGCAGCAAGTTGATTTGCAGGCCACCCGACGAGCGATGGATCGTGGATAAGGATTGTTTCCAGTGCGATGTGACGGCATAATTAATGGATTCGGATGAATTACCTGCTGCAGCAGCCGTAGCTACCATGGCAACCGTTGCCTGGTTACGGAGCTGCCAGGAGCAGATACTCTTTCCCCATTCACTGGTCTTACGGATGTAATATTCCGATAGACTGGAAACATGGCACGGATCCAATATTGCCTCCAAATTCACCGATGGATTGTGTTGCGGCTAGGCTCAGCTGTTTCTGCCTTCAACGAATTTCGCATTTTTTTTGGGAGAAATTGTTGGCCATTTTTAATTTATTTAACTGTCGTGTGCCATCGTTCCTCTTGAGTATTTTCTGCAGCCTCTGCCATTTTCGGACCTTTTTTTTAAGATTAATTTTCATCTTGGCCAAGTGGAATTATACCGTGAATCTACAGGCTTGGTTATATTTGAAAGCCATTATGTCAGATCGACTGCAAATAGAGCCCGCTATGAATCTATTCTTGCATTTAATTTTTTTTTTTGACAAATGACTATGTTGTGCTTTGAAAGTATTTTTTTCCAAAATTGGTACCAATATCAAGCCTGAAAATTTCCACATAATGATCGTTTTCCTCATCAGATCCATTCTTTGGACGTTTGTTTTAATAATGTTGACCTGCTAGTTGTGCTATTCTGGAATTAGTATTTCCATCGTCGGGCTGGTAGATCATGTCGAAGTCCAAACTTGTTTACTTGCAGGAATAGTTAAGTTCCTTATAAATGTCCGATTTCAATGTTTCTAATTTCAATTTCTTTTTTTCATTGGGGGTACGGCTTTAAGAAAAACCTTCAGCTTGGAAGTGCAAAAAATGGATAGAAGCGGCTTGTATACTGTGATCTATAGACTTGTTTTCTACAATTTGCAAAAACGTAGAACTTTGAAAACGTTCGGTATGAATTTGACTAAATGTGCCTTTCTAGGGGCATTATAAATAAAGATAGCTCTTTGTTAATGCTTGCTTAAATGACGTAACATATTGCATATGTGACCTTAAAGTAAATATTTAAATCGGGGTTATCGGGCAAAGTGCTTTTCAGCAACTAATACTAGTGCTCAGAAGTGCAAATTACATATCAAATAGGCTACATACAGTATAAAGACCGTCATACACGACAAAAGTTATATCCGGAAATAAATTGAGAGAAATTGCAGGAAAGGTATTTCAACTGAAACAATTGCCTGATGCTGCACACACATGGAGCGATATTTTCAGAATATATACCTACATTGTATATGACAGCACTATCTCAAAGGGAAATGGAAGTGCACTAACTTGACAGCACGGCATATATCCCATCATATGACGTACATGTATGCCTTTCCTGATTGGTTATTCAACAGAAAAGACTTGTGTGCATGACTGTAAAACTTATAATGCAAGTTTCTGTTCAGAAATAATTAAGTTGCTCAGAAAGAATAGAAAATGATTCTATTCTGAGTCAGAATAGAATCATTTTCTATTCTGGAAATATATTTGCGAAGGAAATTTTCCACAATACACGGGGAAATATCAAGCAATAATATATCCGGAAAATAAGTTTCAAGATAAACAAGTACAGCTGTACATGTTATTTGCCTCGTTTGTGACGGTTTCAAAGGACTGCTTTTTAAGCTGCACAAGCAATATCTGAAAAGTGGTGAACTAGCATTATAAGAAATGATGCAAGACTTTGTTGATGTCAACTTAATTGACGCCTATACAGACTAGAACCTGGTATTTAAATCAGTGCTGTCACGCAAAATGCTTTTAAGCCACTTGTTCCAGTTCTCGGTAACCAAAATCAAATATGACAGAGCCAATGAAATCCTAGCCCGATAAGCCAATATGCTAGTACGGTAGTACCCATAGTTTTCAGAAAGCTTGCAGTGCGAAAGCATGCAGAGATCGATTTCAGCTTATACAGTGTAACTGGCTCGACTGAATTCCCTTGAAGAGATGATCGAAGTAGTTGAATATTTACTGCGCAGTATGCGTCCATGCTACAATGCGGTGCTTTAAGGATATTTATTGAGCGCAGGAAATTGATTTCGACACCTCAAGGGTGGGTTATTAATGCTCGGAAATTGTGACACCATACACAACTCATCCATCATTAATAGGCTATTTCAAGTTAGAAAACAAGTCTTAGATGCACAGTAAACAATTGCAAATTTTAAATTGTTTCACTCTGAAAACTTGAAAAATGTTAAGATGTTCAAAGCATAGATGAAAGCCCATTTCAGCGCCCATCTGTACGTGGATGGAATTTTGGGGTTTTCTGCAAAGGCATAATCCGTGGATTTGATGTTTTGCCATTGCTGTGTTTTGACAACTCAAGATTCAGATGGTATCTAAGATGTCTTCCGTGCAACTGCATGCTAAACTGATAAAATGAAATTTTGCAAAGGGATTTCACTATGGTTTCCATTCCATCCGACCTATTACATCATTTGACATTCCACGGTTGACGTCAGGATACTTCAAAATGATCTCAGAATCAATTAACTTGCAAAACGCAGCATCGTGCCAACTTTTGTAAAAAAAAACTACATTAGAAAGTTGACATTGAGTGGCACTCCTTCGAATCTCATTGCTACACGACTGATTATGTGAATATACAATTGGCTGTCTAGAATACAATTATTACTTGTACAAATGATTTGCACATGTCGTTTTAGGCAGGAAGCACTTTTCTGAGCAATGAAAGTACATGTACATGCGTTCTAAAAGTTGAATCTTGGTTCTAAAAAGTTTGGGAAGGAGAATGGTTCCGTTGCACCATAAAATTCCACCTACCCCCGCGTTCTAAAGGTAAAGCTGTCACTGTAGCAATTATGGCAGGAGGCTCTACAGGTCCTCGAGCCAATTAAAGGTGGCCTCGCCCACACTCCAAAGCGCTAATGGCAAACAGAAGCGGCCAAATTACGGGAGCATTTGGCTGGCGGCAGGGGGAAATCCCGTGGGCTAACGCCATCTTTAATTCGTGGCAGTGCTGCCAGGGCGTGATGCCCAAAGAGACAACTGAGGCCGCAGTTATGGCGCTAATGATGGCGAAACAAAAGCTAAAAATAAAAACGGAAATAATAGCAATAATAACCCGTTGGGAGGGCCCGGAATGAAAGTTACACTGGAAGTGCAACGTCCTCTCCACGCGTAATAAACCCGGTGATAATTGCTACAGGGTACGAGAATAGAACAAACAAAAAAACATGACGCGCCATACATTGATCGAGATGAGCACGTTCGTGCTAAAAATTAATCATTTATAGGTTGCTAGGACGCTGGGTTTCCTATTTCTGGTTGCTGTAAGGTGGTACCAGTTTTGACCCAAATCCACGCCATATTTAATTCAGAGGCTTTTAACTGGCAAACACGTCATAGAGTTGTTTTATGGTGTTTTCAAACACTTATACCTAGTTGATCGTGCTAGTAGCAGAAGTTTTGGGTTTTCACGGTGCTATTTCTTGTTTGGGTTCAATATTCTTAACGAGGGGCT
Organism: Ommatoiulus sabulosus; assembly: GCA_034697705.1. Taxonomy (NCBI): domain Eukaryota; kingdom Metazoa; phylum Arthropoda; class Diplopoda; order Julida; family Julidae; genus Ommatoiulus; species Ommatoiulus sabulosus. Next base: position 1,192 of record JAQGAO010001515.1, on the reverse strand, counting down.
ACGTTTTCTTTCTTACGCGCACTTTGTATTCTTCAAAATTTGTCGGTAGTTGATCTAATCATCCGCTTTGAAACTGGTAAATTTTCCATCACTTTTTGCAAGGACCAGTAGGGACTACATGTATATCGCACCCCACTTCAGAAGTGACACAATAAACAAATTTTCATTTTTGGAAAAAAAAAAGTTTTAAAATCGCATTCATTGAATGAATGCGATTCTATTTTCTTTTTACCATTCTATTGTAAAAGTACGTGACACTACTGTCCTTTAGCCGAAACTATGGAAAGCTAGAAATCGAGGTAAGGTAACTACTTGAAAAAGTCCTGTTCTGTAAACATGTATAAAGGGAAAAATATATAGTGTCTGATATCCATATATCCATACTTGGTATTGACAATTTACAAAACTTTCTGAACAAGTGTCCTACCATATGGCATTTATTTGCTGACTGTAGGGTACTGAATTGAATTGAATTAAAAATTAAAAGCGTGTTTTGACAGTCTTTTGAAAATGCTATTTACATTTAAATGTTCGTGTATAAGTTCTGCTTTTGACATTGTTCCGAACGTATCGATAAGCTACTTTTATATTAATTTACAATTGTACAGTATCTGGAAAGATGTCACCACGTTAACATAACGTAGTTTTAACATTACAGATAGTTTACATGTTCTTAGATAACTTTAACTGAGAAACCTCAATTGAACAGAAAAAATTGTTTTGGCTTATTCAATAATGACTTATACAATAGGTCAACTTACAGTATAATTAACAAAAACGGTATTAAATGAAGCACAATGAGTTCTTTTGAGCACATACAGAGCTAATTTTGTCTGTCTTACTGTATTACTGTAGTCATTATTGAATAAGCCAAGTGATCTAAAACCCTATTCCCAAAATGCTAAAATGTTCTAGTACAGTAGATTCACCCCTCCTTCCATCTTTTTCAGTTAGATGTCGCATGGAATATGCATATAGGTATCACTATCGTAGTATTTTGAGAATTTGATCCTGCTGTACACACGTAGGCCTACTGATAATTTTGGGAAGTTAAGTTTTCAACTGAATGGGTGAGAGCACGCTGCCACCTACTTTTCCGTAACTTATTTCATGTAATTGGGTAAGAGCACGCTGACACTTATTTCATTAACTTAAAAACCAGTATCGCCTAGTGGTATGAGTCTGCAATACC
>JAQGAO010001514.1:0-23959 GCA_034697705.1 Ommatoiulus sabulosus | reverse complement strand
TAAACAGGTGGTCACCATTCAATGGTGGTCACTTTTCCAGGTTTTACTGTACATGTATATTTTAAACAATCTGTGGTCAAAATATTTGATCAAATTATGATCAAGCATTTATTTTTGCTAATTTAATTCAAAGGTTTGCTTATGGTTCCTTGTAAGTTTTTGTGAAGCGCTCGGCATTATGCATTCGAACATTCCTGTCATGATCCCAGTATTCAAGGAAGATGGCTATCCCCTCGAGTTCAGAGTCTTCACTTTGTTGCGAACTTCGTTTCATCCGTTCTTTTTTATCTGTGTAAGTATGTAAATATAGACCGATAGCGAGCGGATGGCAAGCACGACTCGAGACGGTCAATTTGCTTTTTACGCTTCGAAGTAAGAAACCCAACAAGGTGACCAATAAAAATGTTGAAAATTGGTTTTGGCAGTGTGACCGAACGTGTTTGCCCGGATATGTTTGATGAATGATACACGCGAATAACTAAAAAAATAAAGTTAAAATTCCGAAATTGATAATAATGTACTATACCGCAATAGGTTAGGTCTAAATTTTCTATAACAATTCAGATGTTCTACAGCCTTCTTAACGCCCTCAGTGTTTATTGGAATTCCATGTGCGCACTTCAGAATAATACTGCAGTTTAGACAATCTATGACCTATGATTATATAAGAATATAGTTTATCCGTATATCGATTCAGCATATAATACCATAACCAAGAAATACTTTGTGCAGTCGACAACTCCGTAGAAATCAGCAATAGGTGTGTAGTCTAACACGTGTTGTAAAATGCAATATTTTTGCACCGTAAATTTGTGGATGAATGTAGAATTTACAAAAGCAGTTTTAAATAATACGTGCCGCATAAGCTGGTAATTTTAAGTTTGCCTAAAATATATGAAGTCATTAGCCGGACTCAGGAAGTGCCGTCGCTTCATTTAACGTAGACGGAAAACGAAAATGTAAATGTAGATAAATTTCCGCCTTTACGCTATTTAATAAATATCTAATAAATAGTTAAATACTATGTATACACGTACATGTTAATTATATATAATATCAGAATAAATAAAAACACATAAATCTTAAAACGTATACCGGTATATGCATTGTACCTGTGATATGATATGTAAAAAAAATGTATACATGTATTGTACATGTAATATGATCTGTAAAACACATGTATATATGCATTTTACATGTAGCAGACATATTTTTACATGCAACAAACGTGTTTTTTACATGCAATACATATAAATACAGTACTTGGTATATAGTATGTAAAACACATTTGCGCTACATGTGGCAGACATATTTTTACATGCAGCAAACGTGTTTTTACATGCAATACATGTAAATACTTGGTGTATGGTATGTAAAACACATCTGCGCTATACATGCAAAAACTTGTACATTAATGCTACATATTAAGTGCATGTATATAATGTTTTACTGTAATACCATATTACATTTATTTTGATATTACATTATATATTTTATATGTAATCCACATGTAACATGTATTTACAGTGTTTATTAGAAAGCGTAGAACAAGAAATGCTTAGTGCGCATGCTCCACTAATGCTAATAAATACGAGTGTACGCAGCTAAAGTAAAGTCAATTTCAAGCTGGAAATAAGGGAAAGGCAGATGGCGCTGTCAGAAGGTTATTCTAGCTGGCTTCACCGCGTGCAAAGACCCTAAAGAAAAAAATTCTAAAAAATTTCGCAAATGTAGTACATTTCTTCCCATGCACGAAATGGTTTCTTTAATTTTGTATATGTCATGAAAAACTAACGTTTTAGTGCTTTTTTTCGCGCCTCGGAAGCGCCATTCAATAACATCGCGCTTCACAATTTTTTTTTCAAGCTCATTTGTAAATAGATAAGTAGGTTAGCAATTTGTTGTTGGTCGTGTAATGCAATAACGCCCGGGAAAGACATTTACATTTATATTGTGTTATGGAAACGTAGTTGGAGGTTTGAATGTGGGGCTGCCGTAAATTGTCCAAAAAAAGGCTCGACATTTTACCGGTTTTCAGACCTTATGTTGGACTGGGAAAATTTGCAGGAAAAAACGTATTTTAGAAATCATGGCTTCCCCCGTTGAGGCAATTTAAGGCGTTTAAAATCTAATCCAATTTTTCACGAACGTAGTGACGGCAAGTATAATTCGTGATTTCGTGAGAAAAAAAATGTTTCAGCATTTCTTCGAAGCTCGAGCGTTGGAGCGTACTAGAGATAGGCATTTGTTAGTCGATTGATCAATCCAGACTATAACGACTAATCATTCTTGCATTAGTCCTGACTAACGACTAATCATTCTCGTATTAGTCATGACCTCGACTAATCATCCATGTATTAATAGATGGATTATTAGTCATGCTAACGACTAATTTGATCAGTCATTATAGTCATGGCTCTTTCGATTGATGATTTATTAGTCGTAATATACATGTAGATTAATTAGATTAATATTCGTTAGTCATTGGTCGTATATGAAACAACCAACCGTCTAACTTCGTATCTATTCATTAAACTGGGAAACTGTCTAAGCAATTTTTGACAATTTTTAAAATTCTCGACAATTTTTTTTATATTCAACAATTTTACTAATGCAAATTCAGTTTTCAAATTTTCCAAAATTTTTCCACTTTTTGGAAAATTTCCGAAATGTTTCACAATTTGGCAATTGTCAAAAAATTTGCCAAATATTCGAAAAAAAATCTTCCTAACTGTCTAAAATTTTCAATATTGTCGAAATATTTGCAAAATTGCAACTATTAGCAAACGTATTGAACATTAGCAATATTGTCTAACATTTGCAAAAATCGAAAAATCTACCAAACTGTGAAAAATTCGCAAAATGTTCGACAAAGTTCACAAATTGTCGAAAACTCGCTATACTGTCAAAAAATCTTCCAAACTGTCGAAAAATTTGCAAAATTGTCTAAAATTCTCTCAAACTGTCTAAAATGAGCAAACCTGTCGAAAATTCTAAATAATAGCCTTGCTTCGAGGCTATTTTGTGAACAATTTACATGACGAAAAGTCAAAAAATAGCCTCGCTTCGAGGTTAACTATAGTCATCAATTGCAATCAGTCGATCATTTAAGTCATGATTGAAAATTTTGTTTGGCTAATAATTTATTCTGATCCAGCGACTAATGCCACATCAGCTTATTTAAATCAGCTGTCATTTAAATTTAAGAATGACTATTTTAATCGTAAATTTTAACATGATTGAAAATTTATTCGACTCATGCTCAACACTAGTCATGTACAGGAAATCGGTTGAAGGACACGGTGCTTCCACGATATATGAGATTTGTTTGCATAACGGCTAAATACGTGCGTTTTCAACGGAATTGCAGCAAACGGCTGATATTTGTAGCATCCTGAGAACACGTTTAGAAAATAAACGACTTCGTGTTGGCTCACGCAAAACGCAGATCATCAAAAGTGATCTCTTATGCAAATTGAGTATTGACTTTTGCGGCGTTGGTGTATTTCAAATTTAGTTTCTGCGCGTCTTATTTGCGTTATGGGCCGTATCAATAAACCTGCGGGTTTAATGTCAGGAAAAATGCACTTCCATACATACAGTATATGGATAGCTGCATACACATCACTTATTCATGTGTTTAATAATAAATAGAAATGTATATAGAATTTAATAAATATTTTATAAAACGAAAAACTAAAGAAGCATAATTTTTCAACCGGACAAAACAAGTGCAATTGAGATTTCAATAACCAATACACAATATACTGTATATACATTATTTATTGTATCATATATAAATCAATAGCAGAAATAACAAAAGAATTGTAGGAATTTAAAAATGCAACTTACAAAAGTATGTCTGGGCGCTTTTTGCCTTACAGGCACTGCGCCCATACCAACAAAAGTAGTCGCGCTGTATCTCACATACAAAAACAAAATACCTTTCCAATCACCGCAGCAGTTGATAATTCAATTAATCTAAAAATGCCCGTAAATTTCACTGCACCTTGATTTAGATAGAAATTGTCTTCACGTTGTTTAGGGAAAAAATACATAAGATAATAGCGCGAGTAACGGAGTGTTAAAACGCGTTATAGGGGTTGTAGACCAACTTGAGACATTCTTCGGGGTTTATTTCAGTAAGTGCATGGTCGTCGGTTAATTAATCAGATATGAAATACGGAGTTTTTTTAGACTTTGGGAATCTGGGACCGTTATGGACTCTGGGGCTCTCTAAGCATTCCCATGGCTTCGACCGTGATTCGACGTTCATCGTTTTGCATTAAGGTTTTAAAGCCCCTGGATGGTTTCCATCGTCGACACTCCATTTTCTGGTGGTGTTGTAAAAGTCGTCTTTACATCCATTTCGGAAATGTTTAAAAGTTGGAAGAGCTATGGTAATAGGGGTCATTCACCGTAGGATTTCAATTTCGTTTCAATTTGGAGTCAGTGTGCATGAATTACGGTTGCTCCAGTTCTTTGGAGGATGGGAGGAAGGGGGGACTCAAACCCCCGTTCTTTCTTTTATCATTGCTCTCCCGATGTTTCACGACTCTTGTTTGGCACGTCGTAAAGGATGCGGTCGTTAATTTGGACGTCGCTATTCAATGACCTTTCGCGGATGTCCACCTTTGATGGCCATCAGGTGGGTTCTGGAGAGGCGAGCCACGAGAAATCCCCTTAATGTCATTAGGCCCTAAAAGCGGCGCAATGCCTGGTAGCCAAGGCTACCGATAGACGAGCTTCTGCTTCGCTGAATGACAATTGGCCGGCAAGAAATCGCCACTGTCCAGCGCTCATTCTTTGCCCTTCATCCCATTACGATAATTTGAGGAGCGCACGTGCGCTGACCACATTGGACGCGCAGCTTTACGGGCACCTGAAAGCGCCATTAGGACACGGATTTAATTTTAGACCCCGGCGCTGATGAAACGCGCACGGATGTAATACGAATGCTCGCTCCACCACGACTTCCGGTGTGCGGCTGGTGCCGTGGACATTGCATTCCCAGCGCGAGGTGGAGTACTCCTGTAAATGTCCAGATGCAAAGATAGCGATTGAACTTGGCATACAGGGTGAGGCATAGCCAAAAAAGGACATAATTTTCAGAACAATAAAAAGTCATTTCTCGACTAAAAACGACGTAATTTAATAAAGAAAAATAAGCGTTATCTGGAAGAACCTTTTGACGTCATTTTTTGGTGAGTTTTTGGACATTATAACGTCCATAACTGACGTCATTTTTTGTTCATTTTTCTACTTGGGAGTCTATGGTCACGGTCATTTCAGTAATTCTTTTAAATATACGAGAGGTGTTCATTAAGTTTCCGCAATCATTTAAAAATCCAACAAACAGCTGTATGGATTTTAAGTAATTTTGGGAGATGAATTTTTTCCATCGTTCTTGAAGGGAGTTTATCCCCCTCCCCCCTTTAAAAAAAGCGGTCAGCTGGCCAAAACTTCCAAATCAGCATTTCTGACAGACACTGGCTGCCTGCTTCACTGAGCATCTTTCACAGATATTTGTCCATTTCTGAACTTTTCAATCCACTCATATATACAATGTTCCCCCAGACCTGGAAAATCTGTTAAGCCAGGAAACAATTGAATTAATGTTGTCGCGCTCTTAAATTAATGCTTCAACGTGGTTAATTCAGGGCCCATTTTCAACTTTTGAGAAATGTTTTAGTACAAATGTGCAAAGTGTTCTACAGTTTCAGAGGACATATTTGTAAAATTTAAAAACAGTTTCCGAGAACAGATTTGCATAATTTTAAAAATTTTACCGAGGACGCATTTTGCAAAATTCCCAAGCTTTTCGAGGACAAATTTCCACAATGTTCCACGTTTTCCGAGGACAAATTTGCAAAATTTTCAACTATTTTCGAGCTCAGATTTCTAAAATTTTAGCAGTTTCAGAGGACAAATTTTAGACATTTGCAGAGTACAAATGTTCACCTGTTGTCCTGTGTAGATTTTGCAAAGTCGTGAATAACATTGGCATATGTCAGTTTTGACATTGCCATTGGTCAGGGAAATTTGTTTGAAAACCTACAAAAGGCAGGGAAGTTGAATTTGAGATTTTTGGGGGAACCCTGTTCTATGATAACGTTGTTTTCATTCATTGGCGCTTCCAAAATGTATACACGTCTGTTTCAATTCGCGGCTATAGCCTGTCGATATTTCTTTCAGAAGTCGATGGAAAGTTCGCAAGTTTATATTAAATTTCTAACCTCACGTCCATTTCATTATGGGCAGGGGCAACAAAAGTATCTCCGAAAATATATATTTGACGTTCTTCAGCCCTTTGATTTATACATCGCCATTAGAATAAATGGAATGCGTGAGATGGGCTTTCTGATCCATCCGGAATTCTGGTCAGAGCTAAGGACATCTTAACATCTATAGTATTGGTTCGTACTTTCTTTGTATAAAAATGAGTGAAACAGGATAGTTTATCTTGTCTAAAAATATATATATATGCATGCATTATATATATATACAGTATATCCATCTGGGAGGGTATATACAGTGTGTGTGTGTATATACAGTATATATATAAACATAGTTGGTTTTCTGTGCGTGCACCCTGCTTTTTATTACTGTTCTGGAAGGCTTCATCATTTTCGACGACTGTTTGGATATCTGCTATTTTGACGATGTATATTTTTGGTCCGTGCCTCCTTTTTTTACCCCCATCACTCGCTGTAACAGTGCCCTCGTGAGCCCTAAATGCAAAGTAACTCATTTAAGGGACACATAACGCAGATTTAGAAGCTCGTTTAATGCGTGTGGGTGCCGGTTGCCATGGTTACCTTACTTTATCATTCATTTGTCGGAGGACGTGCATGACCCCCAGCTCGGTTTCTTTGGCATTTCCAGAACTTTTATGACTTTTTGTAGTTTATCAATGCTTCTTCTATCGGCTTTTAAGAACCCCTTCTGACTGGGGCCCGATGCAGGTTTTAGCAAATCTGAACTGCTGGAAATGAAGTGTGGTTATTGAGTCCGAGGGGAATTTCTGACAGTTGATATGTTTCATATTTTAAATTAGAAAAGAAGTTTTTGCATTGATGGAAAACAGGCTATAGTATATCCAGGATGAATTTTTAATTACAATGTATAATGTTGCACCATGTAATTTTTAGATCAGTTTTCAAAACGGATGTGTGATTAGTGGTGCTCGAATTTTGTGACGTCTTTTCCCCGACTCAGGGGGTAGTTGTGGAGTTTTGTATGTCCGATTAAATCTGCAAAAAAATGTCCGATTAAATCTTCAAAAAAAAAGGTCGGTTTAAATCTTAAAAAAATGTCCGAAAAATAGGACATTTTGGTAATCACGTCATCAGGTTAAAATTCTGATGATGTCATTCAGAATTTTTTGCACGTTGACGTCATTCATTGTGTGCGAATTAATTTTATCGGACATTTTTAGGACATCTGATGCAACGTCCGTTTATATGTTCGAGAAAATGCCCGGTTAAGTACGAAAAAATGCCCGGAAAAAATGTCAGATCGTACAGCCGAGAAAATGTTAAAAGAAATTATTCGAAAAAAAAAATATTGATTAAATATAATGCACAACGATGCCCGGTTAAATGGACGAAAAACTATCCTAATAATTGCTCGAAGAAATGTGCCATTAAATCAAAAAATGTTTGATTAAATGTCCGAAAAATGGGTCATTTTTAATGAATGACGTCATCAGTAAATCTTCTGATGACGTAATCCAGTACTTGAACCTGATGATCTCCTTCTTCAAAGTTTTTAGTGACGACATCCATACGTTTTTTGATGATGATGTCATTCATAAAATTTCTGATGATGACATCGTTCATTAAAATTTGGATGATGACGTCGTTTTCTAAATTACAATGATGTTTTTGTTCCTTAAATGCTGATGATGGCGTCATCATTTACAATACAGCTCCAGATGTAGTTCTACTTTAAAAAAAATGCAGGATAAAGCTACTTCCGGTGTCTTTTTTACCTGCCTTTTCTGAAAAAAATGAGCTGCTCGAGTGATCGTCAGGTAAACATTTCTTGCACTTCCACCATCGTGCAACCATTATTTTTGACAGATAAAGTCGCTCATGTTCTAGCTGCGATACACGTGCTTCTGTTTCGGGTCGTTCCAAGACGTTTGTAACGTCACACAAACAACTTCCAAATACCTTATTTTTACCTTGACTCATGTGATTCTGGAGACGCCCTTAGATGTCGCTGGTGACGAGTGCATTTTACGAACAAACCCCATGTCCTCTTCTCTTTGCTCCCTCAATATTTACGATCATATATTTTTGAAATAGCTGTACGCATTTCGAATGTTAAAGCTCGCAGATTGGCAGCCGGCGGTACAGTTATTCATCCTTTAATGGTCGTTGAGTTCCATGGACCCAGAGATAGGATATTACCAGGAAAAATACACGCTTGGTGTGCATGGAAGTGGAAATGGCAGATCTGCTTTATAGGCATGCATGGCAGTGATCGCCCTTGTTCAGCATATCCTCGCTGTTTTGCATTTCGACGTCCCTACGCTTGATGAAGGCGGAGGACTTCAGTGGCAATTGCCAGTTTCTGGAAGTGCACTCCTCACACGATGGCAGGCTCCACTCCGGAAGTATTGGTTTGGCCATCATATCCGCCATGCTACATCGAGCAGGGATAAAAACCGTGATCAAAATGCGACTATGCCACCCTCGTGTCCTTCTTCCCTGCTGGAATCGCGCAATTTTATGCAGAGCATCGCCGCTAGGTCGACCTCCCAACATGGTCACATGGCTACCCTTAAACTTGCCTCGTTGGATTGGCTGCGGCGCTAGCGTTTTTGAAGTTTGATGTAGAACTACCGTACGTCTTACTCCGATTTTAGTGGGTAGATTTGGAGTTTCAAATGTCCTAAAGTGTCTGATTATGTCCATTTTAACATTTATGTCTAAAAAAATGCCCGATTAAATTTACGAAAAAAAAAATCCTCTTAAATATTCGTTGTTTTTTCGAATATTGGCCAAAATGTCCGATTAAAAGCACGAACAAAAACAAAAGCCCTATTAAATATACGATTAAATGCCCGGTAAAATTTCCGAAAAAAAAGCCCGAAAATGTTCGATTTATTCGGACATTGAGCGAATTCTTTGATAATAACGTTCGATGAAAAATGCCCGATTATATGAACGAAAAAATGTGCTATTAAATGTCCAATAAATGTTCGATTAAATGTCTATAAAATGGATCATTTTTTTAAATGACGTCATCAATTAAAATTCTGAGAACGTCATTCATAAAACTTTTAGAGACGTCATTCATAAGTTTTTTTAATGATTACGTCATTCATAAAAATTCTGATGATGACATCATTCATTACAATTCGGATGATGATGTCAGTGTTAAATTATGATGGTGTTGTTGTTATGACGTCATCATTTACAATGCAGCACCAGATATACATGTAGTTCTACGTTTTAAATTCCTTTTTGCAAATGGTATACGCTAAATTTCATATTGCAGCTCATTTAATGCGTAATATAAATGAATTTCTTGTTGACTTTTTAGAAATTCATTTGGTAGAAACTTGGACCCTTCGATCACAGTCTCCAACTTAAGGAGGTTGCACTGTACCCTTGTTTCCGTAGATCTATTTTATATACATGTATGCTGTTTTTATGTTCTGTCACTTCCTCTTCAAAACATTTATTGAATAAGGTCTATCCGCTTTATACGCTTTCAGGAGCCATATGTATAATGTCTCGCGCTACGATCTTCAACAGATTTGGCTTTATTCGATACTTCTATACTGCATAGAATGATAAAAAAATGCAAAACATTGTGATTTATTGAAAAATCATATGCATATGGCTTTTCAAGAACCTTGTTCGACGGTCAATATACATTTACATGTACTGTATAAAAAAGATGAATTTATCATTACCAACCTTTCATGGTCATTCGATAAATCATTGTACATCTTACTACATTAAGATAATTTTATTGAATCGATTGAGCTTTTTAGAAATGTATACACTTCATTACAATACATGTATTTGAAATAGAAAGTTCGTCAACGCTGAACATGATCGTAATATAATTGCTTGTTGCTTAAAGATCATCAAAGCCAGTCAGTCCCATTTTAATTACCAAAAACTCATTCGATCATTTACACTAAGCTTGTTTTTCCTCTTGGGATGTAACGTAACTCAACTGGAGATAATCTCTCCAGAGACAATCCTTTTGACGTAGAACTACGTCGTCTTTCCCCGATTTAAGGGGGTAGTTATGGAGTTTTGAATGTCCGATTAAATGTCCTGAAAATGTCCGTTTAAATGTTAAAAAAATATGTCCGATTGACTCTTCGAAAGAAATGTCCCATTAAATCTTCAAAAAAATGTCGGAAAAATAGGACGTTTTTATTACTGACGTCATCAACTTAAAATTCTGATGACGTCATTCATTGTGTGCGAATTAATTTAATAGGACATTCTTAGGATATCTGATGACATGTCCGTTTATATGTTCGGAAAAACCCCCGATTAAATGTCCGAAATTTGGACAGTTAAATGTCCGAGAAAATGTCGGGGTTTTTTTCGGACATTGAACCAAATGTTCGATTAAATGTTCGAAAAAAAAATGTGCGATTAAATATCCGAAACAATGCCCGATTATGTGGACGAAAAAATACTGTATTAACTGTTCGAAAGAATGTGCCACTCAATGTCCAAAAAATGTTCGATCAGATTTTCGTGAAATGGGTCATTTTTAATGAATGCCGTCATCAATTAAAACTCTGATGACGTCATCCAGTACACTTCTGTTGATGACATTCTTGCAACTTTTAGTGACGGTGTTGACGTGTTTTCTAATCACGTCATTCCATCGGGTTTTTATGATTACATGTACATGTACAACATTCGTAAAAAATCTGATGATGATGTTTATGTTTCTTAAATTCTGATGATGGCGTCATCATGTACTATGCAGCACCAAATGTAGTTCTATACGTTTTAAAAATTGCAGGATAACACAGATATCCTCCGATGTCTTTTTGCTTCGGGCTAGTTTTTCGATGGAAACCATGATTTGGGACACCCTGTAATTTCGCCCAGAAGCCCCAATTTTTCATCATTTCACTCGCAATGCGAGATTCGGTGTTTTTTCCTCCATCACACCAAATAAATCTCTCGGCAAACTACTTCTTTTTAATCATCGGCATAGTCTTTTTTTTCCGTTCGGTAACATATCAGAACGGGTCGAATAACTCATACATCTGAAAATCAGTCATTGAGAGGCTCTTGACACCTTTTATTTTTTGAAAATGCTCGTAAAAAGTGACGTGCTCGCAGCATTGTTTAGGTTATTTGTTCGTGTGTACTCCTCCACAAAATTGGATTGAAGCGCATATTGCGACGACTGCAGTAATATCCTGTTCAGAAATTCTTGATGCATTCTCAAGTCGGCTTTAAAGCCCTCATACGAATGCCATCATCTCCTAGAATGCGGCTTTTCATCCAGCCAATATCATGAGCCGTCTGATTGGACATGCATTACATCCAGAAATCCATTCCCCCTCGAGCGTGTTGTCTGACAGGGCGTGACATTTTGGTAATATATGCCATTGGAGTAATATCTTGGGTTTCCACACATTAGAATTGTAAATTACCGTAGACTGGCTGTAGATTCCTATAGAACTTCTTATAGCTCAAGATAGGAATTCATAACTTCAAGCTGTATCAGTGAAAGCCGCTTAATTCGATCTCGTTGGTTCTATAGCGATTTTGACCGAAATAAGCGGCTGACCTAAATAGACGATGAACGTCTAAAAACACGCTTAAAGACTAACCTTTTCAAAATTATTTGCTCTATGTTTTAAAAATGCATACAGTATATTTAATTATACATGTTTATTTAGGTATTTTACGTAATTTATGACATAAATTAATGACGTCATTCAGAAAATGCTTGGGGGATGCCGTCATTCATTGTGTGCGAATTAATTTATTTGGACATTTTTAGGACGTTTTTTTATGTGAAAAAATGCCCGAAAAAAATGTTCGATTAAATGCCTGATAAAATGCCATTATTTTCGGACGTTGAACAAAATGTTCGGTGTAATTTTCAAAGAAATGTTTGAAAAAAATTTCCAAAAAAATATTCGACTTAGTGTCATGACGTCATTTGTTAAGTTATGATGATGATGGCGTCATCATTTGCTATGCAACCTCAGATGTACCTGTAGTTCTACGTTATAAAAATCTATCCTCTAGTGTCGTTTTTAACAGTGTATAATCTGCAGTTATACGGTGTCATCGTGTGCTTTTACTGAAATCAGTAAACCCATAAGCAGAATTTGTGTACTCAGACAGAGGATTTACGAATGGTTTAAAAATTCACTTAAGATTATCGCATTTATAGGTTTGCCATATACAGTAGTTATAAAATACCAAATAGTTAAAGTAGTTTGCCGATGATTAATGCATTCCTTTTCCAAGCGCGATTTTACGACTGCTAAAGTGCAATTCGCAAAGCTTTCTTCCGAGAATCCTAAATATTAAAGTTTCACCGATAAATTATGCATTTAACAAACCGTTACATCTATATTTTACAACTTATTAATCGACGATTAAACGGAAAATGGAGTAACCGAGCATGTGGGGGATTAATTTGATAATGGAAATGGGCTGTTGCAGTATTTCACCTTTATTAGGACATGTTTAACATCCACCTTCATGAAAAAAAAAGCTTAATGAAGTTAAATAAACCATTAATTGAGTTCTTCTTGTATGCGTAAGACACGTGTTCATTATAAACGCCTGCTCGCATAAAAACGTCATGGGAAATTACCACTCTGCCGCAGATGTACCTTTTTAAATACATTTATTTCGCTGCACAAGTTCTACGGTAATTTAATTATCTACGAAAATCTAGATATACTTTATCTCGATAACTATATATGGTTGATTTTGGACTATCAGATACCAGAAACGTATTGTTATTGCTAAAGATGCAAACGCTATATCCGGTTTTTTTCGTTATCAATGGATAAACTGTATGCGGCTACTTGACTTTTAATAGACATTGATTGATAAGAGGAGTTTTAAGTGGCACATGTATTGCGTGCTAATTTTTAAGTGCGAAAATCTACAAGCGACTTTTATTGATTTGTACCGCACGCACGTCAATTGAAGAGTCCACAAAAGCACCTTAATAAAAATGAAATAAGTTTATCTCCGTAATCTAAGATTATCGATCTTGTTAACTAATTTGATTAATTTTCATCATTCGATAAGATACGCTTAAAAATGGCGCCCACGTGTGGACTTTCTGCAAATACGTTTTTGTTTCAATCGAAAGTCGAATGCGATGAACAATCAAGAGATTACGATCTTTTTCATCGATTGTAAGTTTCAAGATTGCAAATCTTCAAGTGGCGATAAGTGCCGCTTTTGAAACATTGGAGAGAAATTAACCATTGCTTCATCCTCTTAAGATTTAATGCCGTTGCTGAGTGTAAAAGTGATACAAGTGACATTTAAAAAAAAACAAAAAAAAACATTGAGATATGTGTGGGAACTAACTAATACATAAAACTGGTATTCATTTTTAGAAAACCAATGGCCCAAGTGCAATGTAAGTTAAAATCAAGCTGTAGCAATACAACAGGTTCCAAGAATGAATTATTGTGTGCCATATCAAAAATGCATTCCATAAATTGGATCAATTCTTTTGATAAAACGCATTTTGAAGGAACACATTTCTGGTGCACACCAGGAAACAATTCCGGATGAAAAATGAACATAGTATATACTTGATGTACTCGCAAAATACACCAAATCAATTAATGTTCCAATCAAACTGGCATTATAATGGAAGGCAGTCTGAAACAATATTTAGTTGAAATTTTTGGGAATATGATGTTGATAAAAATATACATACCTGAAAGCAGTGGCAATGAGAAGATTATGGATGATTATCAATTATTATGTAATTGAATTTACCATTCTACTGTATTCATCTTTTGTGTAGTATCAGCGCTTTTTAATAATTTATTAAAACTTAATGTTGCCACTTTTTGAAGTGAAAACAGCCCACAAAACTAAGGTTTTTATAACCCAAATTTAGAAGAATTTTCAAGAATTGTTTCGGAAAGTTATGATAAACAACTAAAATAAAACAGATTGTACACGTATTACTTCATTAATATTGTACGTTTTTTTTAAAAAAAAAATGTATTGACCATTTTTTAATTTAAAATGTGAATTACCACTTTATGATGTGAAAATGGTGAGAAAACTTTGTTCTAAAAAAAATGAAAAATCATTTATTTGATGATAATTATGAAAGCCATTACTTATAAGCACGCAGATTTGCCTAATTGTAGTTTGAGTTTACCTTCCGTTATCTCAAAATGACCAATTGTCCCTTGTACCACTTTTCCATGCACTGATCCCCTCAAGTGTTGAAATACATTTACGAAACAGTATCTGAACAGTATATATCGAAATATGCAGATTCAATATTCATGTTTTCCAAATTCATCTAACGTTGATTTAATCCAATCATATGGTTGAACAATGCCATTATAGCTGGTTTTAGGGCAATTTTCAATTTCTTAGGGGATACTCCACCAACTTTAATCATGGTTAGTTCTTCGTGCTCTTCGTACGCCATCCACAAATTCAACTTTTCGGACATGCCTAGTCGACCAACCTAGCCACAAGACTCAGCTTATGTTGAAACTACTTAAAACATGTCCGAAAGCTAGGCAATTGTTTCAACCAACTGCTTCGTTGTCTAGACAATCTTTTTCATGTTAATCTGCTTTTGGTGAGCTGGCAGAATCGTTTCCCCGATCTGTATACAGTCTGATAACCTCTTCAGACGCTTTCTTTCATCAGTATAGTGCCACGCAGCAGAGTAGGGCATTAGTCGAGTACATTTTCAATCATGACTAAAATTGACTACTAAAATAGTCATTTTTAAATTAAATTGACTAAATTGGTCGTTAATCGTAAATGATATTACAGCGTTAGTCGCTGGATCAGAATAAAGTATTAGACGAAAAAAATTTCCAATCATGACAAAAATGAATGACTAAAAATGTTGGGTAAATAGTTTCGGAACAAGGATATTTTTGTACATTTTTGACAGTTGGGTGTATTTTTGGAAAATGTTGCAAGTTTTCAACAGCTTGGCGATTTTTTTGATTGTTTTGCTTATTTTTCGATAGTTTGCGAATTTTTGATAATTTTCGCCAGTTTTTCGAGTTTTTTTATTTAGCAATTTTGAAAATTTTGAACATTGTTACGATTTTTTCGGCAGTTTTTTGAATTTGTTAATAATTTTGAGAATTTTCGACAATTTTTGCAAATGTTCACCAATTTTGAGACTTTTTCAAAAAAAAAAATTAAAATTTTCGACAGTTTTGTTATTTTTCAACAATTGGGAAGTTGAGAAAAAAATCGGAAATTTTTCAAAAAAAGTTACAAAATTGTGGAATATTAGCAAAACTATCGAATATTAATAAAAATGTCGAAAATGAGCAAAAATTGACAAAAAATTTGAAACATTGACAAATATTGGCAAAATTGTTGAAAATTGCTTAGATAGTTTAATTCCCTGTTCCAAACATAAAGTAGATACGAAGTTAGACATTTAGCCGTTGCGCTACGACAAATGACTTACGAATATATTAGTCTAATTATTCTAGATTACGACTATAATCATTCATCAATCGGAAGAGCTACGAGTAACAACTTGACTAATACACGAATGATCAGTCGTTAGTCTTGATTGCTCAATTGAGCAACAAATGCCCATCTCTGTGCCACGCAGCTTTTAGCAATTCCGTCCTTGTCCGTATTTCCCCTGCGCGGACTCGTGTTTCTCTTTAATAATCTAATAATATAAATTGTTGCGGCGATATGTCAAACTCTTGACTCCGCCACTAACATCACTCATTAAGTAATGGCCGTGAGTCATGGATGGTGAAAAGTCGATTGATTTTTGTCCCAGGATGAGGTCATTCTGTCCGACCCCTGGTGGCTCGCGCGTCACGTGCTTGTCCAGCCGTGACGCGGCTGCTCGTCCATTGTTTTTCCTCTGTTCCTTTCTTTTTCTGGTTGAATTTGTTCATCTATGTTTTGACATCAATTGAAGTACGAGCGTACATCTTTCCCCGACTCAAGGGGGTAGATGCAATGTCCTAAAATGTCCGATAATATATCCGAAAAAAAATGCCCGGTTTAATTTACGAAAAAAAAATGTCTGGAAAATATGCCCATTTAAATGTACGAAAAAATGCCCGATTAAAAGTCCTAAGAAATTTACGAAAAAAATGGCCGATTAAAATGTTCGAAAGAATATTGTGCCATTAATTGTCCAAAAAATGTTCGTTTACATGTCCTAAGAAATGTGCGGAAAATGGGTCATTTTTAATGAATGACGTCATGCAGTCCACTTTTGCTGATGACATTCGTACATTTTTAATGATGTCAGTCACTAGATTTTTTTTTGATTAGGCCCCTACGTTATTCATAAAAATTATAATGATGACATCGTCCATTAAAATTCGGATGATGACGTCATTTGCAAAATTCTGATAATGATGTCATTTGTAAAATTCGGATGATGAAATCATTATTAAAATTCGGATGATGACATCACCTATAAAAATTCGGATGATGACATCACCATTAAAATTCGGATGATAACATCACCATTAAAATTCAGATGATGACGTCATTTGTTAAATTCTGATGATGTTGTTATTCCTTAAATTCTGATGATGACGTCATGATTTGCTATGCAGCCCAAGATGTAGTTGTATACGTTTTAGAAATTGCAGGACAGCACAGCCATCCTCCGGTGCCTTTTTAATTTTTTTCCTCTCTGTTTTTTCGGTTCTAAGGGATATATGTCATTGTCTTCGTGCTCGTGACGTGAATTGGGTGTAAAAGCTGGCGGGCTTTTTTCTTGCGCCTTTGATTTATTGATGCTTCAACCTCGCGTATCCAACGAGAGCCCTAATACTATGCAAACAACAGCATTGGCTGTCACTCGCTTCCAATATGAACGTAATTTTACATAAAATTGATAGCCTTTTGACTATGATGTATAGATGAGTTGGCTGCACGATGCTTTGCCATCATTAAATTGTCTGTCTCATTTTGCCGGATTTTTTCACCCTCTCTCGTCCCTCGGAAGAATGCTTATGTTGAGAGATGGTAACGTTCACGAACTATTAGCATATGAAATATGAAATTCGGGGGAGGATGAGAAAGTTGCGAATCGAGCCATTTATATGAAAACGGATCGCATTAGGGCTCGGTGTGTCGCGAAATTGCGCTCGGATTTATGGATTTCTGGAAAAGGATGGAAACATCTAGGAAATGTCAACGCTCGGCGATATATTTCTTTGATTGCTTGGCGGTGTTGGTTGAACGGTAATGGCTTAATCAGAAATGGTGCACGATTGCTATTGTTTAACCAAAAGTTGATTTGGAAGCCATTTGCGAAGTTCATAATTGCTCGGAAAATGAATGGGTGTATTTTTGAAGCACGCATTACTCGGATAATAAGAAATTCATAATCCAGGGTTCCCCCAGACCTAGAAGGCCTGGAAAAGTCAGGGAAGAATGACTTAGTTTGAAAACGTCATGGTAATTCAACGTATTAATTTTGACACAATCCAAATGTAATGCCTCTACGTGGTTGGCTCAGGGTTCATTGCAAACTTTTTTGAAATTTTCCACTTGAAATTTTGGAAATTTCCAACAGTTTAGGTGGAATAATCTGCAAAACTGTCCGCGTTTTCCGACAGATTTTGATAACTTCCCATCTTTTCCTATAGGACAAATTTTCATTTTCAGAGTACTTATTTGCAGAACATTCAACATTTTCTGAAGACATTTTCCAGCATTTTCGGAAGATACTGTATTTTTCCAACATTTTCTGAAGATATTTTTCCAACATTTTCTGAAGATATTTTTATAACATTTTCTGAAGATATTTTTCCAACATTTTCTGAAGATATTTTTCCAACATTTTCTGAAGATATTTTTCCAACATTTTCTGAAGACATTTTTCCAACATGTTCTGGAGACATTTTTCCAACATGTTCTGGAGACAATTTTCCAACATTTTCTGGAGACAATTAATTTTCCAACATTTTCTGGAGACATTTTTCCAACATTTTCCGAAGACAAATTTTCAAAATTGTTATAGTAAATTTTTCAAAATATGCAACATTTTCCTATGTAGATTTTGCAAAATCGTGGATAACATTGTCTTGGCCAGAGAAATATGTTTGAAAACCTGGAAAAGTCAAGAAAGTTGAATATGAACTTTCTTGGGGAATCCTGCATGCAGCGTATTGAGCGGATGGTGTCTCGACTTTTCGCACTTAAATTGCTGGGAGTTTGAGCAGCCTTATTCTTTTCATGATTTTATACAATTCCAGAGAACTTTTTAGTCGGTCCTCGAAGTATAATATTGTAAAGAAGTCAAATCCATCCATTTAGGCCTCCACCGCAGTTGAATAATGGTAGACATGGATACGATGTATAGAAATACGATTCGCTCAAGTAGACAGTTTGTGAAAAGCAACACAAATGCTACATGATTTAGGCAACTCGTAATAAGTAATATCTGTATTTCCAGAGTTGGAAGTAATATCTGTATTTCCAGAGTTGTCCCTAATGCGTCCGCATGGGATGGCTGAACAAGGTCTTAATTTTGAGCCCTCTATAAATATCTTTTCCCCTCTCCCCTCTTATCCTTTATGAATAGTTGTAATCAAGACACATAATGAGCGTTGGAATCTTGTACAAAATCGGATGAAAGTCCTCCGCAGTCCATGGATATATCCAGGGGATACTCGCTCCATGTCTTTCTATAGTTCATGTCAAAGATCGGTTATCGGAGGAGGAAATTTGTCGTAATATCTCTTCCCAAACATGCCATGGCCAAGGTATTCGGATGTAATTACTGCTGATAAAAATTGCGATTATGTTTATATATAGACCACCTATTGAAAAATGTTGCCATTTCCAAATGTTTGATAAAATGCCTGGTCGTTGGTCGTGTTGTGGGCGGTTCTGAGAGTCTACCAACCTTTTTGGAATTGCTCAGGAAGGAAGCTTTAATAATACCCTTGGACGTATTCATATAAGCTGATATTAATTGGATAAAAGCAAAGAAACCCTAAAAAACATTGAAATCGATGCTTGCTTATGTATTTACGAGTTAGTTCTAAGTTTACTAGAAGTCTAGATTTTGGATAAAAAAAAATTTGAAAGGTCTTTGCTTTGAAATTAGGACAAAAATCTAGTAAAATACTTCTACTTCTTGAGAGGTGCAAATGTTTATTGTTACGAAATTGCTGTTCATGCATACATGTAGACAACGGAAATGTTATTAACCATAAGTTATTCGCGCTTAAATTTCAGCTGAGACTGCCCACGCTATATCTGTCATATACTCATTTTGATTGTTGCATGAAGTTGTTTAATTTAAGAAAAAGCTATAATTGTGCTACTGAAAAAATATGAACTATATTTTATTCGTTTTAATTAAAATATGGACCATAAAGTAAATACAAAGCGTTATAATTAAACATTCATATTAAAGTTGTGGTTGCATTTCCGGTCGGCACTGAGCCTCACTCGGTTATCTGGGCACACGCTATTTTCCACAAATCTACTCTTTCATCTTCAATAACTTCTGATTCCAAAAATAACGAAAGAACTGTAAGAATTTAGAAAACTTACAAAACCAGTCGCGCTGTATCTCACGGATAAAATGACCCTTTCCAAACACAGCGGATGATGTAATTAATCTCAAAATGTCTGTAAATTTCACTGTCCTTGATTTAAGCAGATAAAGAAAACTACAGTCCAAATAATCAAACTGTAGTCGAGTTATTTATGCACGTACAGTAAAAAGAAATATATTTAGTGTATCCTCAGATAATAGCGCGAGTATGGGAGTGATAAATTCTTATTTCCTTCCTATTCATCGCTCAGCAGTATTTACTATAGCTGTTCCATTAACCCCGTATTATTTTTGCAATTTCGGAATTAATAAACAGGAAATTAGCAATAGCTTAAAATTTGAAATTTCATCATCCCTCTCACTTTCATTTGTTAATTTCCTGAAAATTTTATCTTTTTTAAAATGATAAAACTGAAATATAATTAAGCTTATTGCTCTTTTACCGTCAAATTAGTAGTTAGGCTATTTTATACAGTCCTCAAAAACTCCACATTGCCGTTTTGATATGTCGTCACATAATTTGAAGCCGTCCAGTAATTTAATTGATCTTCTAAGTGATGATCCCTGTCAATGAAATATTTACTACAGTACGGTGAAAGCCTGTTAATTCGATCACGCTTAATTCAGCCAGTCATTTTATTCAATCAAAACATTCGGAACTGATTTTTTCCTATGGTGACCTTTATGAAACAAATTCGCTTAATCCGGTCGCTCATCGCATAATTCGATCATAGTTTTCCCACATGCTTACATAACGCAAACGCGCGAACCAAGTTTGAGCAGCTTTCATACAAGCACGGACATGTTTTGATTGCAACGCGCATGCGTGCATCTAATGCATCAGCGGCTGTACTCGGATGGATTTTCTGCGTATTTTATAAAATTAAATATCAGCCTTTGCAGCTGACGAGCAACATGAAACATTTTCATCCTTACAACGTTTTTTAAAAAAAAATGATTTTAAAAATATATATATAAATACAGTATGTTCAATTAAATAAATGTATTTTTAAAATATAGAGCAAATTATTTTAATAAGGCCAGTTTTTAGCGTGCGTTTTTGCCGTTCATCTTCTATTTCGGTCAGAATCGCTGGAACCAACGTGATCGAATTAAACGGCTTTAACTGTATTTTTAAAACAAGAGCAAATTATTTTATTAAGGTCCGTTTTTAGGGTGTTTTTTGACGTTTATCGTCTATTTCGGTCAAAATCGCTGAAACCAACGTGATCGAATTAAGCGGCTTTTACAGTATTTTTTAAACATGAAACAAGTTTTTTAGCCTGTTTTTTGACGTTCATCGTCTATTTCGATCAGCCGCTTATTTCGGTCAAATTCGCGGGAACCAACGTGATCGAATAAAACGGCTAAGCGAATTAAGCGACTTTTTCTGTATATAAAAATGTAATTAAATCGTACACCTCAGGCTGGGTCAGCAGGGAATAATTCAGTTTGTTCACCAAGTTGTTTATTCCAGCCATTGTTTACATATCACGACACAGCATGCCATGGGCAGTTTATAGCCAAGTGCGATACCTGCTGTTCTCGCAGATCTGCGATCCTCTGGAAATTTCGGTCCTATAGGGCAATGACCTTTGTCATTCCCAATGACATTTGCGTGTCAATGGATTCCACTCGTGTCTCATAACGTATGCAGAGGCGCAGACGGAGCCACAGACAGTCACTTCCGGGCGCAAATTGATTGCGCGTATAGCACCTAGATTGATTGCAGAAATTGCGAACATACCGCACTTCCTATTCATTAAGCAGTATTCCTAATGTTTATCCCACCATAAAGTTTAAGCGTCGAACTGCTCGAATGATGTCGCGGCTATGAAAATCAATTTTCATTTGATGTCAATTTCACCTTAGCTGAGCAAAATTATGCGCATTTATTGGGGGCGACTTTCGGAAGGCCCTATTCACTTTGATCGATCATTAGCATATTGCATTTGTATTTGGGTTGTTGTTATTAGTATTTGTTGCTTTTGGATGTGTGCCGAGATTAGCTTCATTTGACGTACATGTAGATGCTGCGAAATTGCTTCCGTGTTAAGATCCGTCTTTAAATTAAGCTAATGGAATGAAAATTTCTAATCAACGTTTGAAAATAACACAAATGACACAAATAAAGTAACAGCACAAAACAAAAGCACTAATAAGAAATTAAAAAAGGAATTATTTAGCCAGAAAATAGGTAGAATGGCGTGTTTAGTTTAGAGAAACTATGTATGTATACAGGGTTCACCTAGAAATGGAAAGCCTGGAAATGTCAGGGAACTTGAAATTGTCTGGGAAGAATGATTTATTTTGAAAAAGTAAGAGAAATTCAACGTGTTCATGTTGCCACAATTGAAAATTAATGCTTCTACATGTACGTGGTTAGCTCGAGGCCCATTTGCAAACGTTTTAAAAATTTAAGTTTCCGAGGACAAATTTGCAGAAATTTTTAACAGTTTCCGACGTCACATTTGCAATTTTTTTAACAATTTCCAATAACAAATTGTCTAATTTTTTACAAATTATAAAATTTTACAACTTCGTGCCACCTTTTAAACTGACACTGTTTAATTTACAAAGGTTAAATTCAGAACATTTAAAAAATTTCCGAGGACAAATTTGCAGAAATTGTTATCAGTTCCCGCGAGAAAATTTGTAAACTTTTCCACAGTTTCCGATGACAAGTGTGCAAAATTTTCAACAGTTTCCGAGGATGAACTTGCAAAGGTTTCCACGTTTTCTGGGTGAAAATTTGCAAGATTTTCAATCTTTTCGAGTATATAACAATTTGCCAAAATTCCAACATTTTCTGAACACAAATTATTAAATATTCTCATGTTAATTTTGTACAATTTTCTAAATTTTCGTATGCTAATATTGGACTATTTTCAAAATTATCCTTAGTAAATTTTTCAAAATATTGATTACTTGCCTATGTCGATTTTGGCTTATACCATTTTTAACATTTTCTTGGTCAGGAAAATTCGTTTAAATAACCTGGGAAGAATACCCTGAGCTACTTTACGACTTCTGAGAAGCTGCAACTTATAAGTTATGTCACATTTGTTTGTTCATATCCCTATGGTTGGATATTCCTGTTCTTGGAAAATTCTCACAAGCCAAAACAATCAGCGCCCCTTCATATATAAATATAAAAATATAAACTCGAGTTTTGGTTATCAAATATCTTTATCTTTATTGATACTCTTAAACATTGAGCATATTGTACACTGCACATATATATCCACATTGTAGCTTTAAATAAATAGCAATTCTTCGATTCAGTGATTCGTGAAGTACCAAAGTAGGAACTATTGTTTGATGCTTTCATTTTGTAGGATTTCAACGTCTTTGAACGCCGCAATATGCTACATATTTTGCATTGAAAGTGCGGTTTTAAATCCTTTATGAGGAAACTATTCGTAAAGAACGTTTTATCGTGATATGCAGCATCCATTAATTATATATCAGGTATTTCACGTTAGAAAAAGTTGAGTTCATAAAATAATGACGGTATTTTTAGGCTTATAAACTATACCGCCTTTAAATTATCGTAAATGCGCGTATGCATTTTCATAATAATTTTCAAGTATAATTAAAAAGCCCAATTAAGCTAATGTAACATTATTACTTGAACACTAATCCGCCTCGATGAAATTTAATTAAAACTGTTATTAATTCTGATTTGATGCATATGCCTTGATTTGATTGATCAATGAATCAATCAATTTGTATACATCAAAATCAATCAATTAAAAACAGTAGTTTATTTATACAATGGGCTTCCGCAGACCTGAAAAATCTGGAAAATTTAGGGCGCTTGAAAATGTCTGGAAACGTCAAGGAATAATCACTTGTATTGAAAATGTCACGGAAATTCAACACATTAATATTGTCCCAATCCATAAATACTGTAAATGCTTATACGTGGTTACCTCATGGCCCATTTGCAAAGTTTGTAAAAGTCTTCAGTACAAATTTGCGAAATTTTCAATCTTTTCCGATGACATATTTACACATTTTTAAACCTATTCCGAAGATAAATTTTTAAAATTGCATGTTGAACAGTTTCCGAGGATAATCCGAGGACGAATTTGCAACATTTTCAAACTTTTCCGAGTACAAATTTGCTAAAATGTCATCATTTTCCGAATGCAAATTTTTAACATTTTCAAAATTATGACATGCTAAT
>JAQGAO010001513.1:0-23961 GCA_034697705.1 Ommatoiulus sabulosus | reverse complement strand
CAAGGTCACAGGGAATATGGTTTCCGGATAGCTCATGAAGAACTCTTAAAGTACTTGAAAGAATTATCTTCGTATCTATTGCCATTTTAAAGATAAATTTTTTTTTCTTTGGGACGTGACTTTAGGAATCACCCTGTATACCTGTATTTTGAAAACATTGGTTCATTTACGCTGGTTCAATGCATGATTGGTTAACGGGTAATGTAAAAGTGTAAATAAGTGGGCATGCAGTGACTTTTAGAGGTACAATCCCAACATTTGATTCGATGTAATTTTGGGCATTTCCGTCTATGGTTTCGAACTCAGCTAACCTTATTTGCTCCGTAATTTGGATATGATTAATGATTTTACAAATTTCGAAAAACATAAATCAATCGTTAAGATTTTTAAGCACCTTTTGCATGTCATATACTGTATACCTTAATTCCAATGATGCCTTGTTGTGAGACAAGAGTTTAAGAACCTGCATACAGACACCCTCAGCACTGCACCAATATGCCTCCAGGAATTTACACATGGAATCTCTAATTGGAGCTATATTTTCCAAAAAATTTGGCACGATACAACGTTCATCAGGATGACAAAGATGGACCCATTGCCGAGACGTTCCAACGTGAACAAGCTCATAAGGCCAAGGATATTGTTGATCCCAAGTCCAATATTTTCCTTCTCGCATCTTGCCACTCGCTGTTTGATTTAGTGTCTATGAAAACAAAAGGCTTTATTCCCAATAAATCCATGATATTCTTCCGCAGCACCAGAGGTCGAGACTCTCTTCTTTGTGCCCTTCTGAAATAACAAATATGGCTACCGCGAGACATTTCCAGATGCGAGTCTCTCATGGGAGTACCGTCCCCGGCCCCCAAGACCCTCGGGTCCCATTGTTGGTATTGCAAAGGCCACAAACCCCACGGTGGAAATCATACTTGCTACAGTTTCGTGTCAAACGCAACACAAACGCCTATTTGTTGCGAAAATAGGCTCGGATGTTTACTTTTCTTGGCAAGTTTATGCATTTGTGTTATTGGAAGCAATAGTTAGTTACTTCAAGGACGTGACGTATAGGTTCGACACCAATTAGGTCCCACTTGGGTTACCATTGCTAAAATTCAGCACGATGTTGCAGTCATACGACAAGGTCCCAAACAGAAATTCCATGATGTATAACAGGTCAATGCCATTAACAGAATGCATCAAGTTCCAACCATGCAGGTTTTACATTTCGAAACCTGATATGTATGCAGGTCAAAATATTAAAACATTTTATAATTTAAAAAGGTTTACTATACAGTATATACAAGGTCGAAATCTTTTTTTTTTTGAAGGTAAGACCGTAAGGGAGTATTTTGAAGGAATAAATTTAGCGTTTGTTAATTGAAATAACAGAGGATTAAGATTTCTACTTTTTTACAATTTCTTTTGAGTTGAGGTAATTGAAAACGTATCACATTCAGGCATCATATTATTTTAACATACAGTATTTGTAAGGCTACATGTATTTGAATAGTAAAATGACAATATTATGCCAAATACAAATTTCACGATACGTTTAGAGTCCTTATTTGGAAATCAACATTAAACACCTTTAGTTGTTCTATTGCATGCGAATTGGAATGATGATCTGACAAAGTAAATTTTAAACGAAAATTTTCCCATGATAAAATTCAGAAATGCAGAAATTGGATTCACTTTTACTGATTCACTTCGCCAATATATATTTAGTTTCAATAAAACGAAGTTATACATATACTCTATGTGCACAAATACACCATACAGAATGTTAAGTTTAAAAAATGTTGCTATATCTCCCATGCAGGTTAACTTTTAATTTTGTTTGTTCTTGTTAGGTTTCATTTGAAATGGGGTAGGACTTCTTTAATATCATAAGCAACATATGCAAAAACCCTTCAATTGACGAGAGGTATCTTGTATGCACATCAACTCGATGCCTTCTTGCTGACGAAAAATAACAAATAGACGTGGGCCTAAGCTTAAGTCTGTCTAGACGATCTGACATGGATTTATAAGGAAGATCATGTTTGCACATTTATACTGTAAATCCTCTATTTCTACAAACATTACGATAAAAATTCCTCATATATGAGAAACTGGTTTCCCTAGAGCATTATCTTCTATCTTTCTTAATAAAATTCACTAAGGATAGAAATATATGTAGTATATACGCAACATACACTTTTATTTGAAGTTTGTTTCCTCCAATCTAAGAAGGTAAAACAACAACATGTACGCGTCGGTACGACACAGTACATGTCCATATCCTGAATTCCATTACTATATGAATTAGAGAGTATACAGGCTCTCTAATATGAATGGAATTCCAGCGCCACCTGTGGGCGCGCAACAGGACATGCAGTATACACAAAATGGCAGAAGAATCCACGCCCTTATCCAGTTTTGGCTATTGGCGGTTCATTTAAAAAATACACAAGCGCCATCTATGGAACATTTTTCGCAACTTATTTTTATTCTAAGAAGCAAGAACAACATCAGCATGTACGACCCAGACATTCCATTGGCACAGATGCAATCCCAGCACCACCTATATATGACACTCTCCATGCATGTAACAGGGCATGTACTGCCACACAAAATGGTACTGCAGAAGAATCTGCGCTCTTTGGCAATGGATGGTCCATTTTAAAAACCCAAGCGCCATCTATGAAACATTTCACGCAACTTATGGATTTTTCGTGAAAAAACTCCCAAAAAAAACTACAACAAAACGTCACTCGACTGCAACAGTTAACAACGGTCCCGCATCCATCGATTCGCATCCTGGCGAGTCGGAGTTTTATTTTGATTTTTGTGGAAACGTTCGAAGATTCGGTCGCAGCCAAGTGAGGCAATTGGGTTTTTGTGCCCGTCTTGTTACGGCTTATTTATTTACCCAAACGGATGGCACAAAATGAGTCTCCCCGGAGCTCTTTAAGTGGGACAAACAATGGCGAAAGCTCGCTGCCACTATTTATTGATACAGATTGAACAAAACTTCAATCCTTGGATAAATACGCGCGATCCGAAGTTCAAACACGAGAAACCCACGAACAAGGACTCGCAGCGATTAAACAAACACACTTTTCGGATCCATCGAAATTAAGCGGCCGCGTGGGTTATACGGAGTTTGCGGCCCACAATTGGGCCATGCGTGCAACCTGCATGCACAACATTTCTTTCCTGACGCTATTTTAAAGGAATTATATATACTGCAACATTTATCCTTTTTTCCTTCCAACGCTTTTTCCTCTTCTTCTTTCGAAACTAATGGCTTTTTTTAAATGGACTTATGTATCCTGGAAACCCGACATGAAAAGTTGATCTCCAAAGCCAAATAACAGCGCTATTCGCGTATAAGAGTCATTGGGCCAGATAAAGATAACTTCAGTGCGCTTGCCACAAGAGCGATGAGCATGCACAGCACAAAGCACAGTATCAAACGGTTCTTAACATTTTTTTTACCCAAATAGAAGTTAGCAACTCAACTGCAGTATAACTCAAACTACATGTATCGTATACGCAGCATTGTCATGTCATCTATTTTGAAAAATTGTGGATAACATTGGTGTATGTCAATTTTTATACATGTATGCTGTACATGTACCTATACGCTCACATGGTTTCTTCTGTTTTGTTAATGAATTGACCATTTCACTAATCAGATCCCCTCGCGGATTTCTGAGGAACTCAGCTAAGGATGTTTAAAGGCCGAATTACACTACCGATTGAGACTGGCGTTTGCCGTTGCGATTGCGATTGCGATTGCGATTGACAATTGGACAAATAGCCGGGCGGCTAAATGACAATCGCCATAACAATCGCAGCCGCTCGTTCTCTGATTGGTCGAGAGTTGGTCGCAATCGCAATCGCAACAGCAAACGCCAGTCGCAATCGGTAGTGTGATTCGGCCTTTAGAGATGCGTTTTTGTATATATAGTGTTTGGCACCTGGTGTAGCTCTTGTAAATTCGCAGCGCCATCTATGAAGCATTACACGCAATTCCTAAGGTCTTATAGATGCGTTTTTGTATATAGTGTTTTCCACTGGGTGTAGTGTAGCGCTTGTAAATTCGCAGCACCATCTATGAAGCATTCCTCTCAACTCCATGGTCCTACAGATGTCCTATAACAAAATGACGCCAAAAGATCTATTTTGCATTTCTGTTTTGACACTTGTGTGAACGCCAATTGCAATTTGGACAAAACCATTTATTAAAAGTTTTTCATAAATCTTTTATTAAACAGCCTCCAGTTGTCAAATTCTGTACACGATTTTTTTATCGGCAATGCCATAAAATGCTGATGAAAAGGGGATTTATGAGTTGGTTAAAATAACGCGCTAACTATTTCGGTTCCCATGATCATTCTGCAAAAGTCCAAAATTGTTATCAATAGTTGACAAAAAGAAGCTCAGGTTTATCGCACTGATACAACGAATTCTTCCCAGAGCATTCAATGGCGTATTGCCTATATCACTGCATGCAGAAAATTGCCTTCAACAGTTGATGATGTACTGAAAATAATTTTAGAATTGTTATTAAATAGGCCCAATCAGTTACAATTAAGCAAATTGGTGCAAGTTGTCCAATGTTTGATAGCATTGCCCTCAGTAAACACATGTTTGTTTTATTTTTCCAAATTGTTAACATTACCTACTACATGTATGGTCAGCTTTACAAATATGTACATGATCGTGCAGGGGGTCCATACTTTCGAAGTGGGCTTTCTGATCGAATGTACCCCCGCAATGATCGGTGATTAAAGACATTCATAACTAACCTGGTGCTTGACCGTCGATTTAATCAATGGAACCAATCTAACTGTTGGGTTATCACGTTCAAATCACGTGTTGAATTGAAAAGAAATGGGCGAGCATTCATACATGGTTAATTAATGAGCTGCTATTAAAGATTAAGAACCGTGGAAATTATTTCCAAAGATCAGCTGTTTTTATTGCAACATTGAAAATCGGATGAGATTAAGTTAGTTGCATGGCCTGCTTGCAATAGATACTTTCCTAATACATGAATAAAATATACCTTTTAAAATAATTCCATTTATATCTATCTATAATTACAAGATTTTAATATCGTGTAATATTTTTGTAAACAAATACATAAATTTGTTGTATATTTTTTTGTATATTTTTTTTGTAATAGACAAATTGAGTAGCTTTGTATTTTTTGATGTTTTTTTCATAAGAGAAATAGCCGCTTAGATATTTTAGATATTTAGATATTTTGACTTTGGAAGACAACTATTTTTAAAGGAGCACTTTTTTAGAGAATAGCATGAATAGGTAAGCTAGGAAATAATGTAATAGAATGAATTTAAAATGGAATGCTTTCCAGTTCTGAGTAATTTAAACAAGTATTCTGTCAAACCTTGTTAAGGTTAATCTCAAGGGACGTCAACATTTGTTCGTTTTATCCGTAGTTCCGGAGTTCTTACTATCAGGAGTCTGACAAAACATGATTTCAACATTAAAAACTAAAATTGCATCGACGTTTAGATGAAATCTTATGCCGAATATATGAATGGGAAGGCCTCGCAACTTTTATCGGGGAATTTCCCGTTAAATATATTCCCGTTCTAAAGTGCGTTTTAAAGTAACCAAACGGGAGTGCTCGGAAACTCGAATATGCATTCGTTTTAGCCGAAAAGTTGTATTATCCGAATTCGGAAATCGCTTAAGACGATTTCCGAATTCGGATAACACAAATTTTCTGCTAAAACAAATGGATTTTCGAATTTTTTTCAAACTGAGTTGCCTTTTAACAAGTAAAGCATGTATATGAAACTAAACTTAAAACGTTGCATGTTATATATACTTAAAAACTTAAAAAGTTTTTAAATAACTTAAAAAGATTCATGTTATTCATGAATCTTTTTAAGTTTAGTTTCATATGTACGTGTTAAAAGGCAACTCAGTATGACCAAAACTCGGAAATTTTCTCGAACGCTCGGGAATTCGAAAATTCATGCGTTTCATCCGAAAATTTGTATTATCCGAATTCGCAATATTCGTATTAAGCGAAGTTGTCAAACATGAATATTTATCATAAACATCTTTTTCACTTAAGTTTCATTTGTACGTGATGAAAGACAACTCAGTTTGACCAAAATTCGAAAATCCATTTTTCAGCCGAAAATTTGTAATATCCGAAATTTAGAATTCGTCTAAAGCCAAGATGTTCGCATGAATCTTTTTTCATCAACATCTTTTCCAGTTTAGTTTCATTTGCGCGTGTTAAAAAGGCAACTCAAGTTTGACCAAAACTCGCATCTCCAAGAGCGCGCCAGACAAGAC
The DNA here is from genome assembly GCA_034697705.1 of Ommatoiulus sabulosus. Lineage (NCBI taxonomy): Eukaryota > Metazoa > Arthropoda > Diplopoda > Julida > Julidae > Ommatoiulus > Ommatoiulus sabulosus. The sequence goes on along the minus strand of JAQGAO010001513.1, from coordinate 17,637 downwards.
AATAGAAACCGGAAGTCAGCTGTTCCTCGTGAATTCGCGTCACGTGGCCTTAACATTTATGAAGGAAGACAGCTAGTCTTCGCGCACCGCTGCCCTTGCCCTTGACCCCGCCAAGCCCGTTCCAGAAAGGACAAATGGAATTATTAGCTACGTTAGTTCCTCCTACAAACAAAGTGCTCCAGAGCTAGCGACATGGTCGATCAATAACTCTAGAAAAATGCCCGGAATAAAGACCGGTATTGATTCAGCACCCACATTTTTTTGGAACATGCATGGATTTAACATAAGGCTTGACAGGAAAAGGACAGGAGGAGGAAAAGAAGGGGGGGGGGGACCTAATCACGCCAAAAAATCTAGCCAGTCCATCCCTCTTGAATAATCATAAGCGCACATTCCTGAAGCCAAAATCCTGCTTCGGATCGATAGTGGCGCAGACACATTTCCGAGTCTGCAACGCGGAAAAGTGGAAGAAGCCAAAAACCCACATGCCCTAAATGGAGGGAATAGAAGAATCCCCTTTTAATCGGGAAAAAAGGAAGCGCGAGGGGGGTCAAGAGGGCCTCCAAATTCCTCCTTTTGTTACAGAAACTGAAGGAATTAAGCTCTGGAGAGCCCCTTGAGGTAGGCAATCACTCAGTGCTTGGATGCATTGCGGGAATGCCTGCGTCAAGGGGCAGTCACATTTTTCAAGTGACTATTGGCAAGCCAAATGGGATTGGGCATCAATCGGAATAAAATCCATTATCTGGACACCCGATCCATCATTTGCATCGCGTGGTCCTGTAGTTTTGGACTGAAATCAACGCGAGGGCAGCCTAGCCTCGATGCAGGCTCTTGGTGGAGAAAATTGTCAGAATATTCATGACATTTTGACACAATATTGACAAATATATCGTATTTATTTTTTAGAATTAGAAACATCCATTCTTTGAGACTAGAATATAATATTTGTTTACAAATGTTTAGGATGTTCATGAAATTTTGATACTTTTTTTGCTAAATGTATCGAATTTATGTAGGTTTTTCAGAATTGGAAGCATTCGCTCTTTGAGGCTAGGATATAATATTTGTTTGAAATATTAAAGGATGTTCATAAAATTTTGTTAATTTTTTTGCTTTTAAAAATTTATGTAGGTTTTTCAGAATTGGAAGCATTCGCTCTTTGAGGCTAGAATGTAATATTTGTTTGAAATTTTAAAGGATGTTCATGAAATTTTGACAGTTAGTATTGCCATATGTTTAGTGTTGATTGGGTTCATTTGAATTAGAAGCCTCCATTTGAGGCTGGGATATAATATTTGTTTGAAATTTTAAAGGATGTTCATGAAATTTTGACAATTAGTATTGCCATAAGTTTAGTGTTTATTGGGTTCTTTAGAATTAGAAGCCTCCATTTGAGGCTAGGATATAATATTTGTTTGAAATTTTAAAGGATGTTCATGAAATTTTGACAATTAGTATTGCCATAAATTTAGTGTTTATTGGGTTCTTTAGAATTAGAAGCCTCCATTTGAGGCTAGGATATAATATATTTGTTTGATATTTTAAAGGATGTTCAGGAAATTTTGACAATTAGCATTGCCATAAGTTAGTGTTTATTGGGTTCTTTAGGATTAGAAAGCTCCATTTGAGGCTAGAATATAATATTTGTTTGGAAATTATAAGGCTATTCATGAAATTTTGATACTTAGAATTGCCAAATACTGTAAATTAGGATTGGAAGCTGACGTTCTTTGAGGCTAGAATGGAACCTTTGTTTGAAAATTATGAAGGATGTTCATGACATTTTGATAATTTGTATTGCAATAAATATCGTTTTTATGTTGGTTTTTAGAATTAGAAACATCCATTCTTTGAGGCTAGAATATAATGTGTAACGTTTGTTTGAAATTTTGAAGAATATTCATGAAATTTATACAATTAGTAGTGCCATAAATATAGTGGTTATGTGGATACTTTAGAATTAGAAGAATCCGTTCTTTTAAGTATTGCCATACATTTTATTTACGTGGATCTTTTGGAATTGGAAGCTTTCATTCTTTGAGGCTAGAATGTAAGATTAGTTTGAATTTTTAACAATTAATATTGCCATACATTTCGTGTATATGTGCGTTATTTGGAATTAGAAGCAACTATTCTTTGAGACTAGAATATAATATTTGTTTGAAAATTTTCAGCATATTCTTGTAATTTTGTTACTTAGTATTTTTAAGTACATGTATATCGTATTTATGTAAGTTATTTAGAATGAGAAGCTTCCATTTTGTGAGGCTAGTATTTCTTGAATTATATTTTTTTTAAATTTGTAGAATATTCATGAAATTCGTAGTGCCATAAATAAAGTACAGTATTTATATGGATTCTTTAGAATTAGAAGCATTCGTTCTTTGAGTATTGCCATACAATTTATTTATGTGGATCTTTTGGAATCATCCATTCCTTGAAACTAGAATATAATATTTGTATACAAATGTTTAAAATATTCATGAAATTCTGATACTTTATTTGCAAAATGTAACGAATTTATGTGGGTTTTTCAGAATTGGACGCATTCGCTCTTTGACGCTAGGATATAATATTAGTTCAAAATTTTGAAGGATGTTCATGAAATTTTGACAATTAGTATTGCCATAAGTTTAGTGTTTATTATGTTCTTTAGAATTAGAAGCCTCTACTTGAGGCAAGAATATAATATTTGGTTGGAAATTATAAGTCCATTCATGAAATTTTGATACTTAGTATTGCCATTACTGTAAATCGTATTTATGTGGGTTCTTTAGTATCAGAAGCATCCATTCTTTGAGGCTCGAATATAATATTTGTTTAAAAATTGTCAAAATATTCATGACATTTTGACACTTAATATTGGATAATATTACATATCGTATTTAGTTTTTATTCTTTGGAATTAGAAACATCTATTTTTTGAGACTAGAATATAATATTTGTTTACAAATGCTTAGGATATTCATGAAATCTTGATACTTTTTTGCTCAATGTATCGAATTTATGTGGGCTTTTCAGCTTTAGAAGCATTCGCTCTTTGAGGCTAGGATATATAATATTTGTTTGAAATTTTAAAGGATGTTCATGAGTTTTGACAATTAGTATTGCAATAAGTTTAGTGTTTATTGGGTTATTTAGAATTAGAAGCCTTCATTTGAGGCTAGAATATAATATTTGTTTGGAAATTATAAGGCTGTTCATGAAATGTTGATACTTAGTATTGCCAAATACTGTAAATTGTATTTATGTGGGTTCTTTAGATTATAGAATTAAAAGCACCCATTCTTTCAGGCTATTTTATAATAGTTATTTGAAAATTGTCCGAATATATAAAAAATGTCGATGCTTAGAATTGCCAAATATGTCGTATCTATGTGGTTTCTTTAGAATTAACAGCATCCATTCTTTGAGGCTAGAATATAATATTTGTTTGAAATTTAAAGGATATTCATGAAATTTTGATAGTACTACCAATTATATCGTATTTACGTGGGTCCTTTAGAATTAGAAGCATCCTTCTTTGAGGCTAGAATAATATACAGTATTGTTTGAAACTTTGCAGGTTATTTGTGACATTTTGACACTTAATTTAGTATTGCCATAAATGTAGTATTTATGTGGGTGACGTAGATCCTTTAAAATTAGAAGCTTCCATTATTTGAGGCTAGAACATAATATTTGTTTGAAATTTTTAGGATATTCAGGAAATTTTGATACTTATTACTGACAAATATATCGTATTTATGTATATCCTTTGAACTTAGAAGCATCCATTCTTTGTTGCTAAAATATAGGTCCATTGGAATTAGAAGAATTCAATCTTTGAGGCTAGAATGTAAGATTTGTTTGAACATTTTCAGGATTTTCATGAAATTTCGACAAATAGATTGACATAAAAATCGTATTTATATGTATTATAGGTTCTTTAGAATTAGAAGCAGCCATTCTTTGAGGCTAGAATATAATATTTGCTTCAATCTTTTAAGGATATTCATGAAATTTTGACACACAACTTGCCATAAATTTCGGATTTATGCATAGTTGTCCAAATGTATTAGTTTCTAGTTAGTTTTCTAAACCAAATTAGAACTTCGATTGTCTGTGTAATTCGCGCTACTAAAAGTGTTTATTAACACAGGCGAACTTTTCCCTTAGAAATACAAGTATATATACATGTATATAAAGAAGAGATGTAGGTACGGAGCCCCGTAGCGGAAAATTTTCTATTTTTTGTTTTGCACGTGTTGACGCAAAACGCGTACAATACGAAAAAAAAGAAAATAATCTTCCGCTATGGGGCTCAGAATGTTTTTGATTTTTTTGGCTATTTGCTTCGATGTTAAGCCTACTTTCCAACACAAGGTGCGTGTTTCTCATTTCTTTTAGCTTCCCCGGGTAAAGCTGGGGTTTACTGCTAGTCACATTTAAAATAGAAAAAAATAGTATTATTTTATAACTGAAAATGCTTTATATTTTTCCTACTTTTTTACGCTAAATATCTATACCTCTTTCAATTTTAACTTCACCACTTCAATTACATTCACCGCAGGGCTTCGGTAATTTTTTCTGAATGTCGAAAGTAATCACAGTCTACTAGCTTTTTTCTGCTTTTTAGAAATCCACCATTATTGATTTTTCTCAGTTGATACAAATAAAGTTTGAAATACGAAGCAATTATCACAGCTGAATCGATGCAGCTGTGGTCTGAATTGACGACTGTAGTCAATCATTGACTATGTTGATGTTTCGTTTGTAGGCGGAGCTGGTCTCCATGGTTCGTTTTCCAATAAGACCACTTCCTTCAACAACTCCAAATTCAATAATCAGCTGATCTTTCAAATTCTACATTTCAACAGACCTTAGTCATCATTTCCATACATTTCTATAGCTGGGACAAACACTTATACAACCCACCATGGCTATTATTTAATTCGCTTTGAAGTTCTATCGATTGAGAATAATGCCCTACATCCTGTTTTGTGTTATTAAAATATGATAAGCTTATTGCACCATTGCATCTTAGGTGGTTTCCACTCTATCCACCCTCGAAATTTGGAAAAGTATGAGAAAATTTCCATATTTCGATTGAAGCTAGCACGAAAGCTATTTGAGAATAAATGCATACTAAACGAGTGGACTATTTTTGTCCATTTACCAAAAACAACAGTTGAAGAACAAAGAATTTAGTCGTTTACTGTGTCATTTTATTTCAAGTATAAGCTAGTTATTTCGCAAAGTCTGCAATTTGAAACATTTGTCTGTGAAATGGCATTTTCGAAAAAGAAACTTTAAAAAATATTTTTTCCAACGTTTTTAAAGTTTATCTACACCTATGGTTACTTTTGAGAATTATACAAAACAGTAACGTTTACATTCCGAATAAATGCTTCCCTGCTTGACACTCGGAACATGCAGGAAAGTGAACCCAACTAACTTGAGTGTCCTTCTAACCCTAGGTTCACTTTCTTGCATGTTCCGAGTGTCAAGCAGGGAATCATTTGGGCCTATGTTTGATTGCCGGTATTTCCCGTCTTTACTGTCCGAATTTTGTTCTGTTTGTTGTGCTGGCCCTATTTATCCATCCTATACAGGGCTTCTATTTACATGTGTACTGTACAGTGCGTACTTCAAAAGTTAGAATTCGAATGACCCTGACAACGTGTGTCAAGGTCAGCGGGGTTATGAATAATTTTAAGCCCTCACAGTTTAGGTTTCAAGACCCTAATACATAATTCCAGTCCATACAGCCGTTTTTGATTCATTTTGTTATTATAATGCACCGAGTTTCTATTGTTTCCTCTGATCTGTTCCACCCGGTATATACATGCAGTTTACATGAATTTTAGCTTTATCATACATATTTTTATATGTAGTGTACATGTCACTGTGTTTTACATACCATATGCAAAGAATTTCACATGTACACAGTATTTCATGTAAAAACATGTTTTCTAAATGTAACAAGAAATGTTTAATTGATACATGTACAGTATATACACGTGTTTTACATACCATGTTATATGAAAATATAACATGTATTTTGCTATTATATACATTCATATTTGCATAGATACAATATTTATTAGATAGCATAGAGAAAAGAAATGTTTAGCGCGCATGCGCCGTCAGACGTAACTTTATCTACATCTACGTTTTCCATCTACGTGAAGCTACGGCATTTCCTGAGTCCGGCTGTACCAACACAACACTTGCTGTTGTATATATAATTTTACGGCTACAAAAAATGATATAAAGAAATGGTAAAATTAGCTATATTTAAAATTTACGTTTTATTGGACCAGTCTACTCTACACTACAACTACACTTGTACAATACTCTAGTTTAGGCTATACTACACCAACACCAATCTAAACCACACCTAAACAACACTACATTTACATCTACACCTACACTACACAAGTGCAAACACGATACCAACATTTGCTGTTGCTTCCCAATTTCTATTTTGGTGAAAAAAATGGCAATAAAAATAGTAAAATTAGCTATATTAAAATTTACGTTTAATTGGACTTGTCTAAACTACACTACACCCACACCACTCTAAACTACACCTCCACTACACTGTACTACACTTACACTACACCAGTTTAAGCCACAATACTCTAATGGCGAATTTGACTGGGCACACCGGTGTACTGCAGTTTTCTTGCGAGTGCAACCTGATCTACGTGTCATTTTTTGCGCGGTTCAAGCTCATGACGTCGCCGGTGCATTACACCACGTTGTGCTAGTAGAACACGCGAGTGCAAATCGTATGTCCAAGCTGCCGTCTAGTCACCGCCAATTTCGAATATTGAAGAACAGATAGCAGACGATATTTCCTTTATTTGAAAATAGTGCGAGGACATTTTTGACTGGCCACATTTTTAGTCAACCCTCTACGAGTTAAACCTATGCGCGTCATCTGCTCCTTCAAAGGGTTGAGAGATATTCTTCGAAATTGACTTTATTTTCTTATTTTTTGCATACTGTAAGGTTAGGATCACACAACGCCGCGCCGCCTTTTAGCTTCATCCCACGCGCATCGCCTTTTAGATTTAACTCAAACTTGGTATACATATACACTTTTCCCGCCATAATAACGTACGCTCGCCTTTGTTCTTTATCGCACGCTAATTGTGTATCGTTCGCACATTAAATGAGTAATTAATCGCCTAAATACGTTTTCCACTGATTGATCATTTACCCCAACATCTATTACGGATTGGTTACAATATGCAGTATTTCAGTAGTCATGAAATAATGGAGTCAACGTAAAATCTTTTTATATCATGCAAGCCAGTAGGCATCCTATTTCAGAAATACTTAAAAAGGTCGCCATTTCAAAAACATAAATATAAAATCCAGTGTTTATTATTACTCACACAATGCAAAAATACTTAAATATATGCAAAATATTAGAAAATATGGTCAATTTCGACGATTATCTATAAAAACCAGGAAGTATCAGACGACGCGACGCGACGTTTGGCTAAAAATGTTGCCAACCAAAAACGTCTTCAAAACACCTACATTACATCAACACCACTCAAAACATCTGCTACACAAATACCAACACAATTAGCCGTACTCAGGAAATGCCGTAGCTTGACGTAGATGGAAAACGTAAATGTAAAATGTGGATAAAGTTCCGTTTGGTGGCGCATGCGCACTAAGCATTTCTTGCTCTAAAGCTATTTAATGAATACTGTTTATACATATGTTAATTAGGCCTACATGTATATATAAAAGAAAATGTAACATCAAAATACATGTAATATGGTATGTACAACATGTATTTACATGTTGCATGGATATATTTTAGATGTAGCAAACGTGTGTAGCATACATTTGTTCAACATAGTATTAACACGTATTTACGTGTAAAAACCATGTTTTCTACATGTAAAATAACTTGTTGAATATCTATATGCTACATGTAAAATGGATTTATATACACGTGTTAACTTATATGTTTATAATGTATTTATTAGATAGCGTAGAGTAAAGAAATGCTTAGTGCGCAAGCGCCGCTAGGCGGAATTTCATCTACATTTACATTTACGTTTTCTATCTACGTCAAGCTACAGCATTTCCTGAGTTAGGCTAATACACCCACTCGCTGTTGCTTCCCAATTTCAATTTTGTTGCAAAAAATGGCGATGAAAATGTCAAGGCTGCAAAAAATGACAATGGTGAAATGAGCTATATTTGAAATTTACGTTTAATTGGACAACCTGATTTACAGTATCTGTATTTTTGCAGATTTTTAACCTTGGGCGCGTATTCCCCAATGCGTGCTAATAGTGTTTACCCAATTGTTATCACTTTTTACCAAAAATAAGTATGCTAAATGCAGGCTCAGAAGAGGCAATTATTAAATTAACACTAATCTATTTTTCTCTAGGTATTCCACTGGCTTACATTGTTTTTCACGCTTCGGAACTGTTACCTTTCGATCAAATCGAATTTCGTTATCTACCCTACCTTCATATTTTGTCAACGATTACTCCCTGGCTGGGAAGTTTTATTTACCATTTATTCATGAACCACAAGCTGGGAGAGGGTCTGTACTATGCTCTGCTGAAGGGGGACATGGTTGGCATTTGGATTACCCAGAGTTTTGGTTAGTATGGTACTTTAAATTCAATTCTTATCGATTTTATCATTACGGTTTGTTCAAAGGCATATAAATTGGCAGTGATTTCAGTACAATTTTCTTGAAGTTACACGCAAAATCATTGTAGATGCATACGCTTAAACTGAGGTTTAGCAAAAATACTGTATTTTGCGGACATATAGGAAAAAGTATTTCGCAGACCAAGAAATATAGAAATACAAACCGGTTCAACTTCCCTGACTTTTCCAGGTTTTTAAACGAATTTTCCTGACGAAGACAATGTCAAAATTGACTATGCCAATGTTATCCCGATTTTGAAAAATTGACACAGGAAAATATTCTATATTTTGTAAAATTTACTAATGAAAATTTTGGAAAAATGTAAAATTTACGTGAGAAAATTTTGAAAATAAGCACAAGAAATTTTTTAAAATTAGCACAAAAATTTTTTTAAATTTGTCGTCGGAAGATGTTAAAGGTTTTGAATATTTGTTCTCGGAAAAGATTGGAAGTTAGGCAAATCTTTCTTCTAAAATAGTTGAAAATTTAGCAAATCGTGAAAAAAATTTCAAATCTGTACTCAGGAACTTTTGAAAATTTGCTAATTATGTATTGGTACAACTTTAAAGATTTTTTGCAAATGAGGCCCAGAGCTTACTTTTCCAAATCAATCATTCTTCCCTTCATTTTTCAAAATCTAATGATGTGAAATCAAAACTGTATTTTGAAACACTGTCCTAAAGCATAATATTTGACTCTAAATAGAACGGCGCTTTCAGCGCATAGATAAATTGCACATGCCGTAGCCAGCATGTGCCGTCTGCTCGGGAAAGTACTGTATCGAAATAGTATTGCATGTATTAATGATGTAAAGATAGCTTTCACGAGCAACTTATCTATGCGCTGAAAGCGCCGTTCTATGTAGAGCTGGAGGCCAGCTAGCGTCGCTAAAAGCCTTTCAATAGTTCCATAAAAATCCGCAAGAGGATCTGATTAGCAAAAGGGTCAATTCGCCATAAGTGCATACTTATCGATTTTATGCTAGCTCATTAGTCTACTTCCGGAAGTTCACTTTGTCTGCCACATTTTCATTTCAGGTGCCCTTACGACCGTCTATGCCTCGACGTTTTGTCTGCCCATGCCGGCCATTGTCCTTATCTTCAGCCTGTATTTTTTCCTGTCGCTCATGGCCCTGCACAAGGCGATGGTGGCCAACAGTCCACGAGAGCGCAGCCTGAGTTTCCTCTTGCTCTTGGTTCTGCGTACTGGTCTTCTGGTTTTGAGGTTGTCGCCGTACGGGGGAGGCAACCCCCTCGCGTTCCTCCATGTGATACTCCAGGATCTGATCTCGGTGATCGGCGGGGTGATCGGGGCCCTGCGGATCCCCGAATTGTGGTTCCCAGGCAGGTTCGACTACCTGGGCAACAGCCACAACATTATGCACGTTCTGGTTGTGACGGCCATCGTCCACATGCACAAGGCTGCCAAACTTGACCTCCACTGGATGTCTCAAGGGATGTCGCAGTGCGCCACCCTCAAATGAAACCGGAAGTGGTGAGCAAGCAGTATTATGAGGACTGAATTTCAGCACGAAAATTGTACTCACTTCTTTCTCAACTTCTGTTTGCCAATTTTATCTTTTCGACGTTGGGAGGGGAAAAGGGATGTGAGAAATGTACAAAAAAAACAGGCATGGTGTTGTTGCTTCGGATTTTACTTGGAATTTTATGGCGCATGTCCTTTGGGATAAAAAAAACAAGGGCTGGTTCGGGAACCGATAACGATAATGGAAATATTGGCAGGCGTTTTATCAGCTGTGCAAGGATCCATGGAAAAAATAAATTCTGGACGCTTTCACACGAAAACCTGACATCGAAAAGATGGTCGATGCAACAATGGACCTTATGCGGAGTTACGTATGGGGCTATACATCACGTGATCTTTTTATCGAATCAACAACTAAAAGAACTGCCTCCGGGTAATTTTCTTCCAATGGAATGAAAGAAATGTCACGTGATATGAAGTATGCATGCTGACGAAATCTGCATAAGGGCCATGGGAAGAAGGGTGGTAACTTCCGGATTAGTTCTCCCGTTCAAGTATGGCGCGCCTAGATGACCATATCATTTGTTAAAAATTTTTTTTTTTAAATTCGTCCTTTTATTTAAAAAATTAATAAGTTGGGCTAGAATCAAAAATCTAACCTGTCGAATATATATTTCGATATATAGTAGCAGTAATTTAAATTATGGAAAAGTTGCAAATTAATAAAGGAAATTGTCTGCTTCAAAAGCTTCAAAATTGGTCCGTAAGTTGTTTGAAAACTGTGCAAAATTGGCCTGTAAGACTTTCGAAAAAATTGCAAAATTGATCAATGTGCACGTTTAATTTTGTGAGATATTAACCAATGAAAATGTTGAAATATTGACCAATGAAAACCTGGAAAATGTTGGACCATTGAAAATGTCGAAATTTGAATATCGGAAAAAGAAATTTCAATTTCCATGACAAATTTTTGATTTTTTATACTTTTGGCGCTCCCTTACCCTCGGCACCCGGGTGTAGCCCACACTTTGACCCCCTCGTTGCTACGGCCCTGGGTTTATGGTATATACTGTATTTTGACAGCTAAACATTGTACATGCATCTCAAAATGCTTTCTTCTGAACAGTTGAAAATATACACATACCATATTTTGCAAGACTTATATATTCTAAAGCACATGACTAACACGTGAACCGTCTGGCATAAAATATATTTTTTGCGATGTATTTTTATGGGAAAAAAACGCTATATTTCAACGATTATATTTTACGACAAGATTTTTATTCCATGAGGATTTTTTATATTTTCATATAAATATATATTGTTTCGACTTGGTCCGGAGGATAATTACTCAGTATATAGAAATCTCTATTATTCTTGTAATTATTGGACATGTAGGTATAAATACACATATCTAGTACTAGATGGTATATTATATAACAGATTAACAGAATTATATTTTACCACTGCAATTATAAAATATATTTTCGGTATCATTTCTTAACGTGATTTCTTACTTGATATATTGAACAAAGCATTTTGAAATGACTGTGCAAACCACTTAAAAATACTTAAAAATCTGAAATATTCCTGAGCTGATGCAATTTTATGATTCATGTGAAAGTGCGCAGAAAATTGTTATTTTTTGCAACAATTGCGTTCCCGAAACATTCAAGAATAGCCCCCCCCCCCCAACCCCCAATATGCATGCACATTATGAACTTAGACCTCGGGTTGAAAATCTAAATTGTCTGATTTGTAGTGCTGCACAAAAGCACGTTACTTTAAGATGGAGTATATAATAATGGTGCGTGTACTTTACCAACACATTTTATTCCAACGTTAAATAAGAATACCTATCTTTTTAAATTATCAAAACCAAGCCTAAAATTTCAGTAAGAAATTAAAAATACCAAAAATGATACTTATACGATATTCTAATGGATATCTTTATACTGTACGTATAGGCATTCTTTCTAAAATGTACTAATAATATTCTCTCTTGCTGGTGCCTTTTTCATGGCATTTATAGGGTAAGATTTTGAAACGTTACTCCAAATTTTGAGAAACAGCCTCTCCAACATAAGGTCGAAAAAAAAAAACTTTTTTTTTGAACTTATGGAAGGAAAGCTTAAAAATTCTACGATAGTGCTAGTTATTAGGTGCAATATTAGCAAGTGATCATATTTTCTGAAACTAATGCTTATTTAAAAAATTAATTTACCTTTTAATAGCTTATTCTGTCTTTCGTTTTCGTTGAGATATCCCCAAAGGAATTTCAAATTTTAACTAGTCATTTTTCTGTCATGCTATCATTCCATTCTAATATTTTTGTAACTTCTGAATGTTATTTATTTAGTTATTTTAAAACCAAAAAACAGCCTTCTGTTGAAGTAACAATGGATGTGCATGTGAGACATCATTGCATGCACATTTTCAAATTTCAGTAGTATCGAGCCTGGAGGACATCCATAAAGTGCTGGATCGATTTAATCCGGGGCATTATGGACACCCTGAGGGCAGTCTAATTTATGTGAATGGGAAAATGGTTGCAATTTGGTTCTAATGCCCGCATATCATTTTATTCAATGCCTGTAGCAGCGTTCTCGTGTAATATCTCTTTACAGGTTCCTAGATTTAGGTAGAGCCAAGAAGTATTTAAAATTACCTAAAGCAGCATTAAGGTGGAGGCTTTAAAAATGATGTTTTGGCAATTTCCGGTGATGCTTAATCTGTAGTGCTAATCGTAAAATCACAGATCTTAGCGAAAAAAAAAACTATTTCAAATAGAAAATGTGCAAGGGTGTACTTGCACGATCAGTTTTCTTATTCAGAACTAGAATTAGTTGAAAGAATCGATTTAGAGTAGAACCTTTGCAAATAAAAACCAGCGCCATCTTGGATGTTTTTTTTTTGCATTAGGGTAGAACAGTTAGAGCCAACTTATTTATTAATCATCCTAGCTTGTATAAACGCCCTTAAGATCCTCTACTTAATTTTCATACAAGGTTTCACAAAATGTCTAAATTAAATGTTAATTTATTCCTGTTGCGCGTGTTGATCACGAGATGGCGCTTTTTGAAAGTATTAACGCGCGGGAAATTTGAAAATGTGAAATGGTTATTAGGCCACCCTATCCAATAAATGAACTGAACACATCGTCTGCATTTATACAAGTGCAAAACTAATCCTGTTTTGCAAAGCTTTAAGCAGATCATTCACCGAAATGGTGATGACAGCGGAGAAAGCCAGTGATCATGTTTTGAAAAGTTTAAGATCACATTTAATTATAGGAAAACCGAGCATTTAGGATGCCAAAGAAACGTCAAAAAAAGCTTTTAAGATAACATATTGATCGCTTAATCTGTACTTTAAATGGATTCTCTCCATATGTTAGCACAATAGAAGATGAGGGACCCACCTTAGTCGTGTTATCCCTTAGCCCCACCTTAGTCGATTTAAGAACAGGGATGCCGTTTCCTAGGCAACGTTGTTCTAGGCAAGAAACGTTGCCTATAATGGGCTAGAAACGACATCCTGAATAGAAATGCTTGCCAAATTTGGAAAATACTTCTCTTCCAGCCACTTTCCACCAGTTTATGAAATTGCGAGATGGGATTCTAAGAATCTTCCATCCCGGAATGTTTTTCCCTGGCTTTTTAATAGCCTTCTATTATGCAATATATATATATATATCTTTTTAAGATGAAATCTATTCTTAGTGGATATAAATTTTCATTATATCTTAGCAATATGTACATGTTCATTCGGAATCTATACTGGAAGAACTCGTTGATGGGTCGAGGATTTCCCACAATTCCCGACCCTTACAACTGGGTCCAGTTTACGACTGTATAGGGGAAAAAATGCTCAAAATCCATTATTTACATCTAATACGGAGAGTAATAATTTTATGCAATAAGATATTGCGCATGTCGTACATTTGACTCCGATGCGGGTTATGGTCACGTGTCCTGCTTTATGGTGATTAAATTGTTAGTCCAGGACATTAATCAAGGCTGCATGTACTGTCAAGAGGACAGTGACCATGACCTAGATCAGAAATTTGCCAGTTATACTCTGGATGATTGGTGTTTATTCACCACAATATATGAGAGCATTTTGAAGTTTGACGTCATATCAATCGAAAACCAGAAGTTGTAAATAAACATTATTGTGATTCTGGTATTTTTGAATGTGCAATATTTAAAATGGACTTTTGTGCAAAAGTGATCCATTTAAGAATGAAATTGTTCCTTATGTTCGATTAAATCTTCAAAAATATGTTCGATTAAATCTACAAAAGAAATGCCCGGTTAAATCTACAAAAGAAATGTCCGATTAAATGTACGCATAAATGTCCGAATTTTTTTTATTAATTTTATTCGTCATTTTTATTAATGACGTCATCAACTTAAAATTCTGATGACGTCATTCAGAAAATATTCGGACGGTGACGTCATTTATTGTGTGCGAATTAATTTAATCGTATTTTTTTTTTTTTTTTGTGAAATGGTCCGAGAAAATGCCGATTTTTTTCGGACATTGAAAAAAACGTTCGATTTAATGTTCAAAGAAATGTTCGAAAAAAATGTGCGATCAAATATACGAAACAATACCCGATTAAATGGACGAAATATTTCCCTATTAAATGTATCATTAAATGATCACAATATATTCGATTAAATGTCCGAAAAATGGTTCATTTTTAATGAATGCCGTCATCAATTAATATTCTGATGATGTAATCCAGTACACTTCTAATAATGGCATTCTTAAAAAATTTTTGTAACGTCATTGAAACGTTTCTTGATGATGACGTCATTCATTCAAATTCTGATGACTATGTCATTCATAATAATTCTGATGACTATGTCCTTCATAATAATTCTGATGATGACATAATTTATAAACAATTGGATGATGACGTCATTTTTTAAATTATGATGATGATGTACAGTAGTTATTCCTCAAATACTTATGATGATGTCATCGTTTACTTTGCAGCCCCAGATGTAGTCCTTCATTTGGCTTAAATTAAACACAAAATTGCTTTTTTTTAACGACATTTTTTAAAAAATGTTGATATTTTCCTGCGAAAACTAATTTTCTTCTGCACCAACTACAGAATCAATCTAGTTAATAACTGCATAGATGAGTCGAAAAAACTATTATTTGGAAACATAAGAGGGGTTTGAGAATTTGAGATATTTCAACTTTTTATGCTGTTAATTAACGGGTTTAAGTGTTGAAAAGATTACTGAAGCTCATCATTTTTCAGATAAAACACCTCTCATCCAAGGTATAATTGTTCATATTTCAGCGATTATATGTATATAATTATTATAATGGGCTTCATGCTTTCAATGTTAGGATGATTGAGGATGTTGCATCACGAGGTTTGCTAATCGATAACCATGTCATTTAAATTTGAAATTTGCTAAAATTTGGAACATCCACTGAACAATGTTTTGCCAAACATGTACATTAGTTAATATACGCATACTTTACAATATTTTGTAATTTATCCGAGATTTGTTCTTCTGAACTTGGCAGCTTGTTAAAACTGCAAACCTTTGATGCATGCAGCATCTCATGCTTTGTATTACAAAGTGCTTCTATGCTGGGCTCATATTGTATCATATGTATCTATGTATATTTCATATTTTTAGCTTCTTTTTCCCTCTGTAATACTTAATTATATAGTGAAAATATTCATACTTTACAAATTCTTTAACATATTTTAAGAGGTTAAGTCATTTTATCCGCATTGCAAGAGGTTGTTTCGAGGGAATTTTACAGGGTTCCCCCAGAAATTTCCTTTTCAACTTCACTGACTTTTCCAGGTTTTAAAAAATTTCCCCTGAGCAATGACAATTATGTCAAAAATTGACATATTTCACAAAATCGACACAGGAAAATATTTTGCAAAATTTACTAATGACAATATTGAAAATTAATATAGAAAAATGTAGAAAAATTTGCTTGAAAAGTTTTAAAAAATTTGTAATCGGAAAATGTTGAAAATATTTCCTCGGAAAACTTGGGAAATTTTGAAATTTTGTCGTCGGAAAACGTGGAAAATGTTTCGAAATTGTTTTCGGAAAACGTAGTCAATTTTGTAAATTTGTACTCGGAAAACGTGGAAAATTTTGCAAATTTCTACTCGGAAAATGGGCCTTGAGCTAACCATTTGGAAGCATTAGTTTTGGATCGCAACAGCATGACTACGTTGAATTTCCCTGACATTTTCAAAATATGCCATTCTTCTCTGACTTCTCCCTGACTTTTCCAGACATTTTCAGGTTTCCTGACTTTTCCAAGTTTTTCAAGTTTTCCAGGTCTGGGGGTACCTTGGGGAAATGAGGGATTGAATTTCGAACAAAGTTTTGCATGAACCTCTTTAATATCATTTTCGATTTTTTGTTGTTGTAAAAAATGATTAAAATATGTATTCATGAAAATGAGCAGTAATACTTTTAGATAAAAAATGTTAAAACGGAAATTAAAATGCATTGGTGCAGTCTGTCATCATTCAGTTACCAAAAGTATTAATTCCATGTATGTAATAAAATACAGCAAACAGACCACGATTTATGAAATATTTCTTGTTTTGTCCAGCCAAGAATGTGCTAAGTTCCGTCGAAATGACCTCATTTCTATTTCTGCTTTCAAGTAGTAAAAGTCTAGTTTCTTCTACTGTATATCTCAAGGAAAGCAAAGCTAATTCGGATAACAGAATATAATGTCTTGGGGACGACAAATGCACAAATGAAGGACTTTAATCGGTGTTGACTTGTATAAAGTGAGAATACATTTCCAGTTGATCTTTTTCTTATCGAAACACAAATTATAATGCAATAAACTATATTTATATACGCACATGTTAGTTGCATCGTAGACTTTATTTTTATTGAGTACCCTTCATCTGTCACTTGATAATAATAATAAAATAATACATAATAATGAAATGTTCATTCAGACTTCCTCAAACTCAGTTGGATTTTCAGTTCAATTACTGATCATTAAAGAATTTCGTTGTGGCGCCATCTATTGCCAATGATGCTGAGAAAAAAATGCAACTGACAAACAAGTATGTCAATATTGCACACATGATTTCATGACTGCCAAAGTTCGATTCTCAAAGCTTTTGCCTGAGTAGGTTTACCCCTCATAGAGTACCCTTGTATAGATAATATTCATGTATTTGGCATAATTTGGCATCATTACTGGTTTTTTAATGATGTTTGGTAATTAGGGGCGTGGTTGTGGATACGGCCATTAATAATATTATAGGCTACAAGTTGCCCACATCATTAATTCTGTCATTTCTATTGACCATGTAGGTTTCCTCCATCATCAATCTGGTCATTAGTATTGACCATGTAGGTTTCACCCCTGCATAATTTAAATTTCGCGCGCCTCGTATTTCCAATTTGCGAAACTACGTACAAGCGCATGCGCAG